>CABHPR010139288.1:0-23838 GCA_902168415.1 Peromyscus melanophrys | reverse complement strand
AGAGAGAGAGAGAGAGAGAGAGAGAGAGAGAGAGAGAGAGAGAGAGAAATTTAAAAAAGAATGTAGATAGCCCAGAAACAGTTTGGGTCCCTCCCAGATGCCCAATAGTTCTTGGTTATTACCTATCCCTTAGCTCCTGAATGTAGCACGAATTGTTAAATGGCCTTATTAATAAGAACAAACCTGGAGCCAGGTATTGGGGTGAATGCTGAAAGATCAGAGAGACAGAACAAGCCACAGCTACCTCACCTTGCCAATTCCTTAGCTGATCCTGTTTCTTCAGACTGGATGCCTCTCAGCTGAACTGTGCTGCTCAAAAGCTTAAAAGCTTAACCTACCTAGTTCCTGGTTTTCACATCTTATATACCTTTCTGCTTTCTGCCCTCACTTCCTGGTATTAAAGGCTCACTTCTTGGGATTAAAGGTGTGAGTCACCATGCCTGGCTGTTTCCAGTGTGGCTTTAAACTCACAGAGATCCAGATGGATCTCTGCCTCCCAAGTGATAGGATTAAGGCGTGTGTGCCACCATTTTCTGTCCTCTATATCTAGTGGCTGTTCTCTTCTCTGACCCCAGATAAGTTTATTAGGGTGCACAATATTTTGGGAAACACAATACCACCACACCTGAAGATGGGCTGTTTTTCTGTTTTATGATACTCAAACCCCTCTCCTTACATAGGCCAAACATGAGGCCCAGTGTAAATCACAGATTCCCCTGAGAAAAGAAGCATCTACAGTCTGTCTCATGATTTTACTACAGAAAGCAGTCCTCCAAGAAACCTGTTTATAGAGAATTTTTGTAAATAGATTCAACTCTGTCATGCAAGGGACCAAATAAGTCAGTGAAACCAGAGAAAGGGCATGGAGTTGTGCTGGTGGGTTTCTGGGCTGCTGTGCCTATTGCTGTGGGTACTCAGTGCCTTGGGGTGGCACTCCATGCTAGGTAGTGCCATGTCTATTCCTTCTGTTCCTCCTCAAGTCATGCTAGGGACAGTGGCATGTATCCAGGAAAAGAGCAGAAGATACATCACTTGGAGAGGTACTACCATGGGATAGTGCCAGGATGTGGGGGTTAGGGTGCAAAAAAGAGGATGAATAAGACACATCTTTGGTTGTAAACAATGAGACTGAAGGAAAGAGAGACAGAGAGAAAGAACCTGTTCCTGCTTGTTGAAGAGAATTGTGATCCCTTGTTACAGGCTTTGGAGCCACATAACTGCATGGGGGGGGTGCAGAGAGGAGAAAGTTGATATGGAAAAGAACACTCCTTGAGTACAAAATTGCAGGAGTTTTTATGCAAACATATTCAGTGGGCCTTTCAGAGACTAATCACCCATGCTTCACACAATTAGGTCCCTGCTATTATCTCATTTGAGCCTCATAGCAACTGTGGGCCCTAGGAGGGAGGGCGACAGGCCCATTATCCTCATGTCTGAGATGAAGAGATGGGAAAATTGAAGCTATTACTGCCAATGAGACAAAAGACTGCAGTCCTACTGGACCTAGAACACAAGGATGGAGTCTTCAGACCACCTCACCTGATGACTTAGCCTCTCCATCCCCAAGAGTCCACATCTGAGCCCTCACATGCTTCCAATAGAGAATTTGCCACAGGTGGTAGACAGGAAGAGAACAATGCTTCCTAGAACCAACATACCCCTTCCACAGGCTTACTCTGCCTTATAATTCTATGCTGAGTAACTCCAGGGGTGGGTGAGATCTGGATTCTGCTCATTTCACAAAGGAGAATTCAGAAGCACAGAGAAGTTAGGTATCTTGCTAAGGTTACACAGCAAGTTGATGAGATTTCAATCTAGCTGTTTTGATTCCGAAAGTTCTTTAAAATGTCTATTCTGTTGCCTGCTGGCTAGACCTGCTTTGTACTGTTGAATTCCAATCAATACCTTACATCCTAAGAAACATTTTTCCCATTTTCTTGCATCCAGGGAACTAGTTCCTTTAAGAAAAAAAAGCAATGCAAGCTATTGTGAACCTTTACTTACATACATACATATATGTACATATACATACACACATATGCCTATATACCTGTAAATGTACTGGGATTTTTACAAAATTATCTAGTTTGGATCTTGATTTTTAAAATCTTGATGCTGAGAATTTCTCAATATCATTAATAATCTTTTTGAAATGAGAATTTAAAGTCATGCATGATGGCTCCCATCTGTAATCTCAGCATTTGGGAGACTGAGGCAGGATGATCAGTAGCAAGTTTAAGGCCAGCCTGGGCTACATAGGGAATTCTAGACCAGCCTGGGATGCAGAAGGAGATGCTGTTTTAAAAAATGACAGACAATAAACATACTACTGCATATTTAGGTCATTTCTAGGGGATAGTGATAGACAATATTCACCATAGACAGATTTGCTAAGGATTTTACGTGGTCTCAGACTGTCTCATAGGGTACTTAGCAGAGATGTTAGCCAGGTGTCATATTGGTTCAGGAGGACTGCCCCTACCAAGGCCTGGACCTTAGTCTGGACAAGAACCATGTCTTACCAAGTACAGGTGCCTTTTTGGAATTTGCCCAAAGCCTCATCACAGGGAATGGCCTCATTGGTGCCGACAGCTACACCAAGAGGCACTGTTTCCCTCATTTCGAAACCAAGAAAAGTGAGGCATGCTAGCCTAATGACTTCCTTAGAACAAAAGTCCAGAAGCAGAACAGTACACTTGGTCAAATGTCCTATGAGCATGCTCACTTACACCTCTCTTTTCTGGGGCAGATATTTCCTCCTCTCATAACACTGTGAAGAAAAAAATTTTTTAAATATTTGCCAGACTTGTATGTGAGAACCATCTTACGTAAATGTCTGTGTTTCCTAGTAATGTTGACCTTTTATTGTTTATGTTTTTTTTACTTATAACTACTTTTGTTTGCTTTTATCCCATAGTCCAGAATTACCTCAAATTAGGTATGTAGCTGAAGATGACCTTGAAGTTCTTATCAGGTGCTGGGATTGCTTGTGTGCACCACCATGCCTGGCTTTATTGCTTCTTTTTTTTTTTTTTTTTTTCGAGACAGGGTTTCTCTGTGTAGCTTTGCGCCTTTCCTGGAGCTCACTTGGTAGCCCAGGCTGGCCTCAAACTCACAGAGTTCCGCCTGCCTCTGCCTCCCGAGTGCTGGGATTAAAGGCGTGCGCCACCAACGCCCGGCTATTGCTTCTTCTTGTGTGAGTATTCTAATTTTCCCCTGTTACTCTTGTTACTGTTTATATTAACCAAACTATCTGTTGCTCTATAATTTCTGTTGCATATATTTTATATTGTGATTGCAAATACTACTTACTGACAAGTTATAATATCAGCAGGTTTTGGGTATTTGTGTATTTTAGTTTACATGCTATCACTTTACTTAACTCTTACATTAATGCAATAATAATTGTAATAATTATAAATTTTCAGTGAAAAATTATAACATCAAAAATACAAAGAATAGCTGGGCAGTGGTGGCGCATGCCTTTAATCCCAGCACTCGGGAGGCAGAGGCAGGTGGATCTCTGTGAGTTCGAGGCCAGCCTCGTCTATAGAGGGAGTTCCAGGAGCAAAGCTACATAGAGAAACCCTGTCTCAAAAAACCAATAAATAAATAAATAAATAAATAAATAAATAAATAAATAATAAATGAAAGGAGAAATATTCAAGAATATTCTTAAAAGTCTTAAGTAAATGCCTGGCCAGAATGTGAAAATAGGTCCAAAGTACAGAGACAAAGTAGTATGGATGAAGCTCAGTCAGAAACACAAATGCAAATCTTCTGTTGGAGGATTAGTTGACAAACACAGGAAGTTAAAAATCTCATAGTCTGTCATCAGCATGTTAGATTTAATTGCAGGAGTATACTTGTTAAATATTAGAATATTGAAAAATAAATAAATAAACTATCATACTCACATTTTTTAATGAACAATTATGAACAATTAAATTGTTTCTTGAAGATTTGGACTAAAACATTCAGCAATTTCAGCTACATTTATATCATCCAGAAAGAAAAATGAAAATATAACTTTAAAAAAATCAACATTTATACTCACCATCAAATTGGTTTAGCACTGATGATGAAATCTAACAAAATAAGTATCAAACTTTTATGGATAAGTAATTAAAGACAAACTTTAAAAAAGCAAAATACAAATATTTGTTAGTTTGTGTGTTATACAATCAAAGGACAAATATAAAAAAAGAATAGGAACATGAATTGAACAGGAATGTCATTGCTGAGGGAAGTTCCCAAACTTGGTATATATTAAGGAAATGGAAATTAAAACGACATTTCTAGTTGGGTACCATTTAGTCATTGTGGTTGCTGAGTTTTCAAGTTCTGGCAAAGAGAAAAATGTGGTTCAAAGAAATGCTTGCTCTTTCTTTGCAGCTTTGTAGATTTTTATGGAAATACTATAGAGAATTTATTGATATTGCCTAGTAAAGCGAAGGAGTTTTATATCTTATAAATCAGTAGTAGGCTATAAACCCAAAGAGATACTTGCCACTGTGCAGAAGACAGATGTCTTCATGATAAATGCTGTGATATGTATAATGTCAAAACTGGAAGCAACTCACATGTCTACCAAGCAAGCCAATGTCATAATGGGTAAATTATCATACATTCATTATCCCAACACTATGGAGCAGATGCTCTGAGTAGCCAACAATCAAATTTGTCAACCTCCATGAGCTCATAGAAACATAAAACACAGACATGAACTACATGTGTCAATTCAACTGAATCATCCTTTAGGGAAGGATCATGCCTTTGATGATCAAACTTAGATATGGTCCACATTAGGATGAAAACTGTCAAGTCACTGGTATGCTCACTATATGCAGCTAACTAAAGTCAGGACTAAGATTAAATTAAGCAATCCTGAGTCCAGGCATTGTGCTTTGCTTATAGCCTCCTGTTCATACAAATGACTTAATTGAGAAAAAAAAATGCTGTTGGTTTAAAGCTCTTTAGATTTCTTTACTTTGCTCGATGTGTTAATTCATTTAAATTATGGTTGTTTACAGTAATGATTATAAATCCATGTTGGAGAAGTATTTGTCATTTTGTTCTGATAATATGTTATTAAAAACAGATAACAAACAAACAAAAAAGTCTTAAGTAAATAAAAAATGTGCATATGTACTGGAATTCTTAAGAATATAAATAATCATTCTCTTCCAAGTTGATGTGAAAAATTTCATGCATTTCTAATAAAAATTGCACCATATTTGGAATGGTACTTGACAGTCAGATTGGAACCAAATCTCCAATACAAAGCAGGGGATTTCTGGAAAAGAGTGGATCTGACCCTCCTCAAGCTCATTGGACTCAGTGAAGGGTATACTCAGTTAACAGTAATGAAATACCTGATGGTGCAATTTGGAAAAACAATACGAAAAATAAATTTCATGTGAATCAGCTTGGCTGGAAGTGGTGGTGTAGATCTTTAATCCCAGCACATGTGAGGCAGAGTCAGGTTAAATAACAAGTACTAGACCAGCCAGAACTCCTTAGTTAAATCTTATCAAAAACCCCAAACAAAAAGATGTTTGCATGGAAAACCTTGAGAAATTTGATACAGATCAAAGAAAAAATATTAAGAGCTGCAAAGGAGAAAGACCAAGTAACATATAAAGGCAAACCTATCAGAATAACACCAGATTTCTCAATAGAGACCATGAAAGCTAGAAGGTCCTGGACAAATGTTATGCAGACACTAAGAGACCACGGATGCCAACCTAGACTATTATACCCATCAAAACTCTCAATCACCATAGGCGGAGTAAACAAAATATTCCATGATAAAACCAGATTTAATCAATACCTATCCACAAACCCAGCCTTACAGAAAGCACTAGAAGGAAAAATCCAACCTAAAGAAGCTAAACACACCCATGAAAACTCAGGCAATAGATAAACCCACACCAACATCTGAAGAAATAGAAGGGACAAATTCCTCCCCAGAAAATGCATGATCTGTGAAAGCTGCTAAGAGTTTGAGGCAGATTTGGGGAGAAAGGAAGCCCCTACCTCCAAAGGCAGCTAGCAGAGGAGCAGAGCAGCCTGGGATGTCTGGGGCTCTGCATCTCGGGGGAAGGGACCGTGCAGGGTGAGAGTGGAATCAGTGGGAGAGGGGTTTCTCTGAAGGAGCTGTGGAAGGGCTGTTGTGGGTGCTGACTGTAAGCTCTAAACTTTAGAAATGATGTAAGTACTTTCTGTCTAGTTAAGAGTTAAAAAAAAATCAAAAGCAGACTTTGAATTTGTGGGTCCTCTGTTAGTCCCAGGAGAATGAATGTTGTTACTGTATGGTTTCTCATAGCTGACTCCTTATTTTTATCTGGTCTCGTGAAAAAAAGATGAGGTATTCTATCAGAATATATGAAGGCTACAGTTCCATAGTTATTAACCACGAGAAGTAAACTCAAACAAGTAAATGGTTCAGATGAGATATCTTCTTTGTTTTGGTAATTAACATTTCCACTATTCTCTAAAGCTTATAAGTTTCTGTGTTTTATAATATTTGAAGTGATATTTCTTACAAATCAATTTAACAGTTACAATATAAGAATTTAAGATTCTCTAAAAAAAAAAAGAGAGAGAGAAATTTGAATGAGAACTAAGATAGTATTATTGTAACAATGTCTATGTTGCAATTTAGATCATTGCACTATGGAAGGGGAAAAATCACTCAGAGAAGCTGGATAGAATCCAGAGAGGATATTCGGCAGAGGCCACTAAGCAAATCCAACTCTTCCAGTTCACTTACCTTGCTCCGCTCCTTCTGCAACCATGTTGGACAAAATCCACATGGCTGAGATTGAGAAATTCAATGAATTGAAATTGAATATGGCAGAAATGCAAGAGAAATATCCTCTGCCTTCAAAAGAAACGATTGAACAGGAGAAGCAGGCTAAGAATCATACTGAGGCACCAACACACACTGTACATCCCATAAACATTACTTTCCTATTTTCCTTCTTTTAGTTTTTAATGTTCACAGCCATCTGCAACTCTAATTCCAGGAGATGTGATGCCTTCTTTTGGCTTCTGAGGGCACCAGGCACACATGTGGTGCACAGATATGCATGCTGGGAAAACACCCATACACATAAAATTTAAAATTATTCTATAAAAAATAGAGTACAGGGACTTTATACTATATGGAGTGGGTTTTTTCCTTTTTATGAATTCCATTACTTCAAAAAATAATTTTAAATACCATAAAAGCAAAAGGCAAAGCATAAGAGGTGACTTAAGACTGCATCTCTTTTTACTTTGGGTCAGAGAAATATTTCTTAAACAGGGCATAAAAAAGTAAAAACCATGAAGGAAAGTAATGATAATTAGGAGCCTGCTAGTAGTAAGAGTATCTTTCATCAAAATAACTCCTCCAGAGTCTACAGGAGGGACAAGTCAGCATTAGAGCACTTTCCTAGCATGTACAGTGTCCCAGCTGCCATCCCCATGATCACAAAACAAAAATAGAACCATTAGAAGCCCATATATGGAGCTGGAGTGGTGGCTCAATGGTTAAAATTGCACACTGCTCTTGCAGAGGTCCTGAGTTTGGTTCCAAGCATTTGTAACAGTGGATTCACAATCAACTGTAATTCCATCTCCAGGGGGACCAGATGCTTCTGTCCTCTGGGGGCACCTGCACTCATATGCCTATACACATGTGTGCATGCACACACACACACTTACACATAATTAAAAAGTCTTTTTTTAAAATGCATATGTTGTCTCTTGGGACAACATATAGCATGGCTCCTTTTTAATGAAGTTAACAGTACAAGTACAACTAAAGATTACTTATGCACAATAAATAAATATGAACAAAAATATATTAAGTTCAAGTACACAAACAACATACAATATAGTATGATAATTAAAATGAGCATGAAAGCAAAATTGTTATGAGCAGATTGGTGGGCTTAATTCTAACTTTGTCATCAAAAGCCTATTCTCTCTCTTTCTCCTTAGCTTGTTCTGATGGAAACTACCTGACATGTTGGGAGACTTCAATAAGGAGGGTCACATGGTAAGCAATGGACAGTGGCATATGTTCAATACTGGGCAGCAAGGAAATAAGGCCCTCAGTGCAGAGGTCTGGGGAGAACAGAATCCCATCAGCAAGGAAGCAGAGAAGTGGAAAAAGCAGAGAGAATTCCTCAGTAAAGGTGTGCCATGACTGACTGTATGCAGTACCTCTAGCCAGAGTGTGGATTGCAGCCTTGTGAGAGATGAGCTCCAATATTCCAGACCCAGAATGAGTGTTTCCTCTCCTTAAGACTGGGAGCAAAGCAAGGATGCTCACACTCAACACTGCTATTCACCATCATCTTGTGGAGTGGGTTGGGGAAAAAAGGTTAGCCAGTGCAATCAGTGAAAGAAAAGATACAATGTCTTCATGTTTGAATGCAAAAAAGAAAGCATCCTGTGTTCACTGACAGCATGACTGTTTATGTAAATCTTCCAAAGTATTTTCATAAACTAAATGGCACAAGACAAAAATAAAATACACAGAGTCAGTTATGCTTCCATAGGTTAGGAAAAACAATTGCAAATTGAAATTTTGAAGAAGCATCAATATTTCAAAAGAACAGAGATGAATGACTCATACAATCAAACTTCCTTACTTCCTATAATGCTACAGTAAACCAGATGAGGAGGTGACATGTCTGGCACATAAATCAATTGAACAGAATGACGACCAGAAATAAACAAACATATTAAGCTGGTTTTGACAGGATGCAAAGGTAACTGAACAGAAAAAATAAAGTTTTTGTACAGATGGTTACCTTAGCTTACACCAAGCTTGTTCAGGTAGGACAAAGTATAAACCACAGTAGAAAAGTTTATAAAATGTAAAAATTGGACTTCATCAAAATAAAAGAAAAATATTCACCAAGAAACATAGTTAAGGCTAGTCATCATGGTACATGTATAATTCTAGCATTCAGGGGCAGAAGAAGGGGGATTGATTAAAATTTTAGGCTAGCCTGAGCTACATATCAAGTTCCATTCTACACAGGTGAAACCCTGTATTCAAAAAACCACCACCACCAATAACAATGACAGTGAAAGGAAATAGTGTTCAGGATAATGAATTTGAAACCAGCCTGAGATATATAGCAAGATCCTGTCTCAAAAACAAAACAAAACAAAAAAAAATAATAGATACCCAGTTAAGAAAATGAAATGTCTCAGACAGGAAGAAAAAATATGTGAAGCACGTATCTGCTAAAAGACTAAACTAGATCTATGAAGAACTCTTGAAGCCAACAGGGTAGGTAGAGTATTACTCCTGAATATAACCCCTGAGTTCTTCAGGCCTTAAGCCCTGGACCCTGGGCATGTGGTCTTATATGTCAAAAGGACTTTCCAGCTGGGCTTTTGTGAAAGCTTGAACTGAGGACATTATCCCTGATTATCTAGGTCTTTAATGAAGTCAGTATGTATTCTAATGAGAGAGAGGCAGAGAGGGTCACCTGCAGAGGGAAGAATTCAGTGTGACTCCAAAGCAGAGGCAGTTAAAAGCCCTGGAACACCAGCAGCCACCTCAAACTGAAAGAGACAGGGAATGAATTCTCTCCTGAAACTTCCAGAAGGAGCAAGCCCCATAAAACTCAGTTCTGACTTCTGTTGTGGTTTGAATGAAAATGGCTCCCATAGGCCCATAGGGAGTAGCCTATTAGGAATTGTGTCCTTGTGTGGCTTTGTTGTGTGTCACTGGGGGTGGGCTTTGAGTTCTCAGATGCTAAAGCCAGACCTAGTGTTTCACTCTCTTTCTGCTGCCTGAGGATCCAGATGTAGAATTCTTTTTTTTTTTATTTTACAATACCATTCAGTTCTACATATCAGCCACAGATTCCCTTGTTCTCCCCCCCTCCCGCCCCCTCCTCTTCCCCCCAGCCCACCCCCATTCCCACCTCCTCCAGGGCAAAGCCTCCCCCTAGGACTGAGATCAACCTGGTGGACTCAGTCCAGGCAGGGCCAGTCCCCTCCTCCCAGGCCGAGCCAAGCTACCCTGCATAAGCCCCAGGTTTCAAACAGCCAACTCATGCACTGAGTACAGGACCTGGTCCCACTGCCTGGATGCCTCCCAAACAGTTCAAGCCAATCAACTGTCTCACCCATTCAGAGGGCCTGATCCAGTTGGGGGCCCCTCAGCCATTGGTTCATAGTTCATGTGTTTCCATTCATTTGGCTATTTGTCCCTGTGCTTTATCCAACCTTGGTCTCAACAATTCTCTCTCATATAGACCTTCCTCTTTCTCGCTAATTGGACTCCTGGAGCTCCGCCCAGGGCCTAGCCATGGATCTCTGCTTCCAGATCCCTCAGTCATTGGATGGGGTTTCTAGCATGACAATTAGGGTGTTTGGTCATCCCATCACCAGAGTGGGTCAGTTCGGGCTGTCTCTCGACCATTGCCAGCAGTCTATTGTGGGGGTATCTTTGTGGATTTCTGTGGGCCTCTCTAGTACTTTGCTTCTTCCTATTCTCATGTGGTCTTCATTTATCATGGTCTCTGATTCCTTGTTCTCCCTCTCTGTTCTTGATCCAGCTGGGGTCTCCCGCTCCCCCAAGCTCTCTTTCCCTTGACCCTCGCCCTTCATTTCCCCCACTTATGACCAGGCTGTTCATGAAGATCTCATCCATTTCTCCGTCATTGGGATATCCCCGTGTCTTTCTTGGGGTCCTGTTTTCCAGGTAGCCTCCCTGGTGTTGTGAGTAGCAATCCAGTCATCCTTGCTCCACATCTAGTATTCTCCTATGAGTGAGTACATACCATGTTTGTCTTTCTGAGTCTGGGTTACCTCACTCAGGATGATTTTTTCTAGATCCCTCCATTTGCCTGCAAACCTCATGATGTCATTGTTTTTCTCTGCTGAGTAGTATTCCATTGTTTATATGTACCACATTTTATTTATCCATTCTTCAGTTGAGGGGCATCTAGGTTTGTTTCCAGATTCTGGCTATTACAAACAATGCTGATATGAACATAGCTGAGCAAGTACCCTAGTGGTATGATTGAGCATTCCTTGGGTATATGCCCAAGAGTGGTATAGCTGGATCTTGGGGGAGACTGATTCCCAATTTTCTAAGAAAGTGCCATATTGATTTCCAAAGTGGCTGTACAAGCTTGCATTCCCACCAGCAGTGGAGGAGAGTTCCCCTAGCTCCACATCCTCTCCAGCATAAGCCATTCTGACAGGCGTAAGGTGGTATCTCAGAGTCGTTTTGATTTGTATTTCCCTGATAATTAGGGATGTTGAGCAATTCCTTAAATGTCTTTCAGCCATTTGTGTTTCCTCTGTTGAGAATTCTCTGTTTAGTTCTATAGCCCATTTCTTAATTGGACTGTTGGGAATTTTAATGTTTAATTTCTTGAGTTCTTTATATATTCTGGATATCAGTCCTCTGTCAGATGTGGGGTTGGTGAAGACCTCTTCCCATTCTGTAGGCTGTCGCTTTGCCTTGTTGACGGTATCCTTTGCTCTACAAAAGCTTCTCAGTTTCAAGAGGTCCCATTGATTGATTGTTTCTTTCAGTGTCTGAGCTACTGGTGTTATATTTAGGAAGTGATCTCCTATGCCAATGCATTCAAGACTACTTCCTACTTTCTCTTCTAGCAGGTTCAGAGTAGCTGGACTTATGTTGAGGTCCTTGATCCACTTGGACTTAAGTTTTGTGCACGGTGATAGATATGGATCTATTTGCAGCCTTCTACACGTTGATATCCCAGAACTAACCATAGAGTTCTGGAGGTCTGTACAGACAGACAGGAAGTGATGTAGCTGGATGGAGAGAGGAAGTGAGATGCAGAACAGAAAGGCATATAGGTGTGCGTATACAGGAAGTAGGTCTCTTTGGCTGAGGATTTCCAAGTGGTAAGAACGTGGCTGGCTTCTTTCTGCTTTTCTCACCTCTCAGATTTTACCCCAATATGTGGCTTCAGATTTTTTTTTTATTAATAAGACTGTTTAGCAATTCGTCTTACAATACTGTTGTTATAAGCCACTGCATCTGTGCTTATACATTGGTATTACCCTAGGAAACTAACAGGGCCCAGAAGTGAGCAAAAGTCCAATTAGAAAATACACAAAATATGTGAACTGCGTCTCACCAAAGATAAATGCAAACAACCAGAGGAAAAGAGGATCAAAATTTTTAATTATAAAGCACACTAAAAACTGTAATGGGATTCCCCCTATACATCTATTACAGAACTAAAATCTAAACAAATAACCATGGAAAGCAATTAGAATCATAGTGTTTTGTTCACCAGAATACAAATCTGGTGTCCACGTTAAACTTTCATAGTTTCTTGTAGAATTAAACATATGTTTATCATTGTACCTAGCAATCTCAAACCCCTGGGTATTTATCCAGGGGAAATAAAGGTAGGTCCCTTTAAAAAATCTGTATGTAAACATTTATAGTAGTTTATCCATGATCTCCCCACACTAGGAACAGTCCAAATGTCCCTCTGCTAAAGAAACCACTCTCATGATGATGGTACATGACTATGTACATTTTGCAAAATGCATAGAACTGTGCACCTGAAAGGGTGAATTTTTCTTTAAATATACATAAAAAAGTTTGATATAAACACTAAGTTAGTAGAAATAACAGTACAGATTGATAGTTGTTGCTGAACAAAATACTATGATTAGTATTGATCCTACTAGACATATGAATTCTGTGAAAAAAGAACATGTTTTGTTCCCAAGCACTGAGGATAAAATATGTTGCTACTTAGTAGATGTTCAATAAATATTTATTGAATAAATACTTGAATCTTCATTACAAAATGATGCTTTTAAAATTTCTCATACTCTCAAGAATGCCCCTGATCTTAGGGAGCTTACAATCTAAGACTAGGGAGGGACACAAACTCAGAATGAAAGAGCATCACAATAATGTCAGGGGAAAAAAAGCTGAAGATAGGGGTTGGGACTAGCAAATGGCTTTTCAGTAAGTGCAGCTGTAAGAGTTAAACTATATTTTAACCTTAGAGCTTGTGTCTAGAGAAGACATTTCATGGCTCTTTCTAGAGTTGGTGGTCCTCAAAATTCAGAAAAGACTCTCTGAGTCCCTCACAGCAAAATCTTTTGTACTTATGCATTTAGAAATTCTGCCCACTCCTGGCTGTTCCATCAGTCTGCCCAGATAAGAGCAAGCTCTACTTAGACCATTGAGGGCAGATGTGGGAGCCAAAACTCTCACTGCAGGCCCTCATTACCTACGATCTCCCAAGGGTTTGGGCTGCATGTCACTGCATCTGCACCAGCTGCTAGGAACTTGTTTGCTCCACAGAGCCCAACAGTTGCTAGCCTCGGCTGCAAGTGTTCACCATGCTGTACAGACAAGGGCTCAGTTCCTTGACAGCTTTTCTGCCTTCTCTTCTTCACAGCTTTCAGCCTCAAAGCACTTGATCTACAAGAGTTTTCTCTCAAAAGACCCCCTGCTCTACCACACTCCCAACCCTGTGTTCTTTGACAACAAACTTCACAAAGATGGAAGATAGTCCAGCTCCAAGCTGCAAATTGAAACTCATGCAGTCAACAAGGTGGGGGAGCGGGTTCTGTTAGGCCCACTCTCCCTGTAACAGTCATATTTAAGACACTTTCCTATTCCAACTCTTCTTACCTGCTCTGCATTTCACCAAATCATATTCACATCCTAAGAAGATTTTCTTTGTTGGTAATATTATTGTCCATCTTCTCCTTGTAGAATTTAAATCCATTATGGACAAATATTTTATTAGTGTTTAATCCTCCTATGATTGTACCTTGATGCCCATTGTCATGGTTGATCTTCATGATCCACTTGACTGGATTTAGACTCACCTGAGAGAAACATCTCTGGATATGTGATAAAGGGTGTTTCTAGGCTTGTTTTACTAGGGAAGCAAGGCACAAATGGGTGTAGTGAAATCATCCCATTTGCTGGAATGCACGATTAAAAATAAAAAGACGAAAAGGAGAAAACAAGCTGAGTGTCCTCAATCATCCCTCTCTGCTACATGATCCATGTAGATGTGAGCAGGTAGCCTCTCATTGCCATGCCTTTCCTGCCTTCATAGACTGTACCCTCCAACTGTGAGCCACAATGAATTAATTTTTCCTTCTTTAATTTGCTTTCTGTTAGATATTATGTCACAGCAATAAAAAAAGTAAGATATATACCCATTTCATAGATAAACAGTACACTAAGATGAGTGCAGACAAAAAGCTCGAGTTGGTGTGGGTAGCAATTAAAAATGTTTCATGGAAAAAGACTAAAGCACAGACAGTTACATAATGTTTTCAAGGTTCACAGCTAGCACTTGACACAATTAGCCTTTGAAGCCAGGCTACTAGAGTTTCCAATCAAAAAGCAAAACAAAAGGGCTCTACACATAGTAGGCATTCAATAGAAGAGTGCAAGACTAAATAAATGAGAAGAACCATGAAGTTCTTGTGTGGGGAATGTAGTCTGCTAGTCCACCGCCTGACTGCCAGGAGGCTCTATGTGTTCTCAACAGTTTTTCTACCCTCCCCTGCCTTTTCTGTATTTATGCCCTTCTTCTTTCCCTTCATTGCTTTCCCTGAGTGCTGTACTGTAGGAAGTACTGCTAAAGGAAAGAAGTCCACACTGCTCTTTAGTCACTCTTTCCTTGTGGCTTTGACAGGGCCACAGATGCTCTCTGAGTCACTATAATAATGCTAGGGACTAGAAAAGCCAAATATATCCGTGGAAGAGTCTGAACTGATCTGTCTGATCAGTTGAAAGGAGGACTGGCCAAGGAAAGATACCTTCAAGCACAAAGCAGACTGTGGGCTGGAGAGATGACTCCGATATTAAGAGCAGGTACTAACCTTGCAGAGGACCTGAGTTCAAGTCCCAGAACCTGTGTTAAGTGGCTCCCAACTTCCTGTAACTCCAGCTCCATGGGATCTAACATCCTATTCTGTCTTTCTTGGGTACTGAATGCATGTTTAGAAACTCACAAAAACACACATGTACAAGCAATTACAAATAAATCTTTAAAAACAGAGCAGACTAAAATGTGTAAAGAATCAGACAACTGGAACTGAGGGCTGCTGAACTGGGACTTGACTACTAAAAAATGCTTCATAGAAGAAAACTGTTGCATACTCCTGTCACATGGGACTGTGTGCCATTCTGCCCTCCTCTCCATAATGGACTGTATCTCCTCAGACTATGAGCCAAATAAGCCATCTTCCTCCCTTAAGTTGCTTCTTTGTGAGATATTGGGTTATTATAATGAGAAAGGTAACTCATATACTTGTCAATCTGAAAAGTGGTACCTAGAGGTCTGCTCTAAGTTGAAGACCTGTGGAGGCTGTTCCAGTTCCCTGGCATCTTCTCTACAGGGAAGATGTCTTTCCTAAGCTTTCACTTTCCACTTGAGTCGTAGCCTAGTGGGGCTTTCACTGCTGCTTCTGCTTATGTCATATTACAGGAACCAATAAGGAAATCTTGCCCACCTAGTCCCTTTCATTTTTCTTTGACATCCACCCCCTTTCTTGGCTCCTTCCTTTCTGTTCACAAGACCTGTTTCCAGCTCCTGTCTATATAACTTTTTTTTTAATCTTCACCCTTCCAGGATTCTAACATGCGTCCTAATGGCTTCCTGAGTGGTGGGTGCTTTCCCACCCCACTCTGTCATGGCCTTGCTTGGAACACTATCAAGCAGGCAGCAGCAGCCTCTAGTATAGCAGTTTTCAAGCTGAGGGTTGAACAACCCTTTCACAGGGGTCTCCTAAGACTCTCAGAAAACACACATATTTACATTATAATTCATAACAGTAGAAAAATCACAGTTATGAAGTAGCAAAGTGTAGCTGAAGTTTTCTCCAGTTCTGCCTGGCCCACGGTCAGGACAAATCTCTCTCACCCACCAGTCCCGCAGCCACTCAGACCCAACCGAGTAAACACACAGAGACTTATATCATTTAAACTGTTTGGCCTAATGGCTCAGGCTTCTTGCGTTCTAGTTCTTACATCTTAAATTAACCCATTTCTATAAATCTATACCTTGCCACATGGCTCCTGGCTTACCAGTTTCTTACATGTTGGTACTCATGGCGGCGGCTGGCAGTGTCTCCTGACTCAGCCTTCCTGTTCCCAGAGTCAGAGTTCTCTTCTCTCTTTGTCCCATCTATACTTCCTGCCTGGCTACTGGCCAATCAGCATTTTATTTATACAGAGCAATATCCACAGCAGCAAAGAAAATAATTTTCTGGTTGGGGGTTACCACAACATGAACAACTATATTAAAGGGTCACAACATTAGGAAGGTCAAGAACCACTGCTCTAATAGGTTCCTGCCATGTGTCAGGTCCCAGTCCATGGATGACAGCACCCTCCTCATCCCCACTCCTGCAGAGGATGCCTTGGCTTCATTTGGGAAAAGAAAGGCTTGGACTAAGTGATGTAGAAAGTTCCTTCTAGTTGCAGCATTCTAGGACAGTATTTGAATGTCTTCCTTTTGAAGCTTCAAGTGCTCTAGGAAAATGATTACCATAAAAATATTTCCAGGTTGGTAGACTGGTATCTGTTAAGACCCTGTTGTTTAACAACTGCTGTGTGAACTTAAGTGATAATTACACACAAAAATGTTTTATTGTGGGTACCATCATTGTCCTGGTGTTAGGGTCCAAGGATAATGCTCCATTACAAGCCTTACCTGTTACATGAAGCAAGATTCATTTACTCATTCAGTAGAGTCCATCTGTTCACACAAATGGTAAAAGGGACAGACAATAACCTGTCTGCGCTAAGTGCTATAAAAGGAGCCCACTACTCTATCCACTGACTGACAGGGGACCGAATTCATTCTGCCACAGTTGTAAAAGTCTAATAGTTATAAACCAGTCATTAAGAAGCAAGGCTTGGAGCACTGGCATAGCTCCTTGGCTCCAACCATGTCTGTTTGCCACATCTGAAGGAAAAGAAGGTAAAGAGGTATTACAGGTGCCTTGGATGAAGTCACACGTACTTGGGAGTGTAGTGCACTGATTTTGCTTGTTAATAAATTGTAATGTGATCCCTTTGGCTCCCTTCATTACATCTGGTAATTATTTACTATAAAGATGTGGCAATGTGAGCAGTCATCACTTGCTATTGTGCAAAGTACTGATGAAGAGGTAGCTGGGCCTCATGGGAGAAAGACCTACATCAGCAAAAGGTCTAAGTACATGTTTGCTGCCAGTCTTTTCTTAAAAATGCTTTACTTTTTATATTTTAAATAATTTATTTAACTTTATTTTATGTGCATTAGTTTTGAAGGTAACAGGTCCCTTGGAACTGGTGTTACAGACAATTGTGAGCTGTCATGTGGGTGCTTGGAATTGAACCCAGGTCCTCCGGAAGAACAACAACCAGTGCTCTTAACCATAACAACTGTCCTACTAGGTGAGAGAGAAAAATCAGAGTATCATGTGGCTCATAGCCACCCAGATTTCGGACATTCAGAGACATTGGGAACTAAAGTTAGAATGGGCAAAAGCCTGGAAGATGAGTCTCACACTGGAAGACATTCCAGGAGCTAGCCATTTTAGGAGGTATCCCTCCAAAGTGACATGATGATGGACTTGAACTTGGGAATCAGGTTCTGCTCACTTGAACATCCCTGCATCATCGACTCTTCCTGCCCCTGTTCCATGTGCTCGTAATTCCAGCTACTGGAAACCACCAGGAATGCTTTCTAATTATCATTTGCAAGTAGAACTGTAATCAGAAAGAAAATTTGTATTTTTGTATAATTTGATTGTGTGCCATTTTATATAACAGGTCCGTTTTACAAATGAATTTTGTTTGACAAAAAAAGAAAGAAAGAGAGAGAGAGAGAGAGAGAGAGAGAGAGAGAGAGAGAGAAAGAAAGAAAGAAAGAAAGAAAGAAAGAAAGAAAGAAAGAAAGAAAGAAAGAAAAGAAAGTGTGGGAACCCATTTTCGGGTTCCTCGTGGCTTTACCCAGCATGTCCACATAGAGGATGATTAGGACCACGGGCCTGAGTGCAGGTGTCTGAGATGGTCTGCACTTGGCTGTGCTGGGGGTGAGGTCTTTTGCTCCACCCCCTTGGCGTCTCTATAAATACCCTGGGGCAGAGACAGTCAGCCCGTTGGAATAGGTTCCAGGTCCTCTCGAGGCTATCCTTTATTTTCTGTTTATCTCCATAATATAAATCCTTCTATCTAATATTTCCTGCTGCTCACACTCAAGAAAACTCTGGGGAGCTGTGGGGTTGGTGGGTAAATGCCCCACAGAATGGCACCATGAACAGGGACTAAAGAAAAAAGAAAAAAGGGACTAAAGAAAGGGGGGACTAAAGACAAATGAACAGGGATTAAAGAAAAAGTAATAGGGACTACAGATAAAGGAAAATAATAGTTTTATTATTACAGAGTTTTTGGCGAAAGTGCTGAGTCAGCCCTGCCAGTGGAAAGGCATGTCAGTGTTATGGAAAAATATATTTTATAATATATTATAATAATATATTATAAATATTATATATAATATAATAATATATATTATTGAGAGGCAGGAGTTTTATCCTTGAGAGAAAAGGAAAACGGACTGGACAGATGTCCAATGCTGCAGCGCAAAATTTTCTATCTTCTATCCCTTTCTCAATTTCTATCTGTGAAAAATAAGTATAAGGCATAGTGTAATAATATAGTGTAGGAAAAACTTAGAAGTGTAAGATCGTGTAGGAAAAAAATTTAAGATAAGTAAGGCAAGTAGACAGAAAAACTCTCCAATTTTCTAACTTTGGGGCTATGAACACAAACTGGGGGAAAAAATCTTACTTTGGGCTTTACGGGTAGTAAAAACACTCTTCTTTGAGCTTATGGGGAAGAAAAAATTTCCTATGGAAGCTTTTGACCTGGGGACAGCTGAAATGCTAAGTCCAAGCAGCAGGAGAAAGTGTTTTCTCCCTGAGGCAAAAATGGGGGTGTAAAAAGCCAAAAAGTTTAAAGTTGGGAAGTTTTGGGGAAAGTTGGTCTTTCTCTCTTGGGAAAAAAATCTTTCTCTTAAACTAAAAAGCTTTTCTTGGAAAATTTGGGGGAAAAAATCTCTCTAAAAAGTCTTAATCTTTCTCAAAAGCTCTTAAACTTAAAAACTAAAGCCTTTAACTTTTTCTCTCAGAAGGACAAAAATTAGAGTCACCTGAAGATGTTAGTATGGGGACCACCTGTGATTAGTTCTAAGGGAAAATAACAAACTTAAGACAGCAAAACCTCTCTAAGTTCTCTTTCAAGCTTTAAAAATCCTCCCTGCAATGCAGGAGGCAGGGACAAGTTCCTAAAAACCTCTTCTAAGCTGTCTCTTCAAGCTAGTAAAATACAGTGGGTCAGAGTACCCTGAGGGAAACGCTTGGGAGAGTGTGGGTAAAGAGCTACAGAGAGCCCAAAAGGGCAGGAAAGTTTTCCTGAGAAAAGCAAAAAAGCCAAGCTTTTCAGTTACAGCCCAGCTGAGGCATTAAGGGTTTTGTTTCTGAGTGAGCGTCTTTGAAAAGGTGCTCCTAATCTTCCTAAAGCAAAGATCTCCTGAAGCATTGTATCCTCTTTTCTGACCAAAAACCCAGAGGCGACTGGCCAGCATCTCTGAGTTGGAGTGCATTTTGGGACTACTAGGGTTCCTGCAGTTGTAAACTTCCTGGAGCACAGAGCTGAGGCAGGGAAGGTGCAGGACCCAGGGGAAGATTGCTAATGAAGAAACAAAGCTAAAGCCAGTGGGAACAGCACAGTTGCCCACTTTCCTACAAGTCCCGGGTTGATAGGTCCACAGCTGCAAAAAGAAATCTGAGAAAAAGCTTTCCTATCAGAATAAGGACCTTTCTGGGAAAACAGTAAAGCTGAACTGTGTCTGAAGCAGTTGTGCTGCTGAGTCAGAACACTATCTAGGGAAAGGGCCCAGCCAGGGCAGAACAGAACTATCCAGGAGTAAAGCTTTCTTTTCTGTCAGAGAAAGCATCTTTTTGAGAAAAGCTGTGTTTCAATTGACTCCCTGAGATGAGGGAGTGTAGCCCTGAGGGGTGATTGCCTCTAGTATAAGCTCTGTCCTTGAGCACCCAGACAAGCAAACCCAACCCACTGGGGGACTGGGCCAGGTGAAGGCCTGATGAAGCAAAACACCTGTCCTAATGGATGTTTAGAAATGGCAAAAACCTCCCTTGTTAGATTTTCAGTCTGTACGCAAACCACACAGACCCCGAAAACAGAAACGGACTACCTTCAGAAGCAAAAAAGCTGTCACTGTGGCGTTGGGAAATGTTTCTGGGGTAGAGGGGATAAATTGAGACCAAACTGGGAACTGTCTGGCAGAAAGACTCTGAAGAAACAGAGAAGGGACATAATCCTCCCCCAAAAATGCATGACCTGAAAAAGCTGCTAGAATTTGAGGCAGATTGGGGGGGGGGGGAGAAAAAAAAAGCCCCTACCTCCAAAGGCAGCTAGCAGAGGTACATAGCCGCAGACAGATACCTGAAGCTCTGCATCTGGAGGGGAGGGAACAAGCAAAATGAGATAGATCAGTGGGAGAAAATCTCTCTGAAAGAGCTATGGAGAAGCTGTTGTAAATGCTTTTGTTTTTCACTGACTGGCTAAGGCAAACACAAGCCCCGAGGAAAGTTGCTATCAGAAATTGCCCACCTCAATGCCGGCTAAGGAGGAGGCAGGTGCAGTTCTTATTTGGGGCCAGTGTCAAATGAAGGAGAAACAGCTGTTAAAGCCAGCTGAGGAGAGACCAGAAACCTCCCAATGTCCCATAGTTGAAAATGTAAAATGCTTGTTCAAATATCCTGTTGCAAAAGCAAAAAACTTTGTTCAAACCTCCCGGGCAAGAATTTGTAAGCAAGTCTGGTAAAAGAGAACCAGTTGACCCTCAGACCCGAAAAGAACTATGGGAAATGAAGTCCAAAAGCTAGCTTGCAATAAGGGACTGATATAAGGGAAATGCATTCTGGGAAAGGTAGTTTTTCCACTAAAGATGGCGACATTGCCCTGAAACACTTTCGTCAGCTCGAAAATATGTCCATGGTAAACTTAAAATACAGCTTTTAAAAGAATAAGGAGAAAAATCGTCTAAGAGTTTAAGTGTCAGTTCCAATGAAAAACTGAAAGGATACGGAACTAGGTGCTAAGCGGTTTGGGGCTCCCATGGTAAAATGCCTTATTTACCCTAACAGCTGTGCAAAGTTTTTACGGTAGTTGGATAACAAAAAGCTACCTTTAAGAGCAAACAAGCCACTTTAAAATCCTTAAGAAAGCAGTTTATACACTGAACATTGTTTTAGATATGAGGAAACTTATGGGAAAATAAAGTTCTTTGCCTTTTGAACAAACAGCCGGCAATGAATGATTACTTTGCAAATCTAATGAGACAAGGAAACAGGCATTCAAAAAGAAATGACTGCTTTATATATGGGAAACAAACTTCAGAAAAATCTGTCTTAAAAAAATAGTTGCTTCACCTGAAAGTTCCTTATAAGAAATCAATGCTACATATTACAGCTGCTAATAATAATAACATCAGGAGTTAAAGCTAATGAAGTGAAAATACTAAATCCTAAAAATGCTTTTTCTCAGAGAAAGCTAATGAAGGCTATGTTTCATGAAAGAACATCTATGTTCTTGACTCCTTTGAATAGTAACAGTTTTAGTGAAAATATTTGCACTAACAACAATCAAGTCAAAATGTTTCAACAAATTCAAGATGCTATTCACAAAAGAAAGCTGCCATGCTTTGTGGGCCATATTAGAGCTCATTCCAATCTTCCTGGTCCTGTAGCTGAGGGTAATGCAATGGCTGAGCATTATCCCAAGTGGAAATGGCTCAACAGTCACATGCTCTTCATCAAAATGGCAAAAATTTAAGAAAGCAATTCAATCTTACCAAAGAAGCAGCTCATCAAATAGTTAAATGATGTGGGATATGTCCAAAATATTTTCCTGTCCCTCATTTAGGGGTAAACCCTGGAGATCTTCTTCCTAATCATCTATGGTAAATGGATGTTACTCATATTGCAGAATTTGGCAAATTAAAATATGTACATGTGATCACTGACACTTATTCAGGATTTTTAATGGCTAGTGCACAACCTGGGGAAGCTGCAAAACATGTAATTATGCACTGCTTGAAGTGTTTTTCGTATATGGGTATACCAAAAATTATTAAAACTGATAATGGTTCTGGATATAGTAGTAAGGCATTTCAACAATTTTGTACCCAATGGGAAATCGTACATAAAACAGGTATTCCTTATAATCCTCAGGGACAAGGTATTGTAGAAAGGGCTCATAGCAGTCTTAAAATACAACTTCAAAAATTAAAAACAGAAAAGGAAGAAATTTACCCTCAATCTCCACATAATGCATTAAATCATGCTCTTTTTGCTCTGAACTTTTTGAATATGGATGTGTATGAACAGTCTGCCACAGATAGATTTTGGCACAGTGGCACCTGTAGCTAAATCAGAGCTTCCTTTCCAAAGCAACATATCCTTACATCCAAATTTTGAAGTCAGGGTATCTTTAAAATATACATATTGGTTTAACTCAGCTTCCTTTACAATCAAATATCTCTCTGTAGTTAAGAATCCCAAAGACAACACAATGCAGATTCTCTGTGTGATATCCATCTTTACGTGGCTTATATTTTATACTTCCTTTACTGTCTCTTTAAAGACTTCATTTTTTAAAACTATCTATTTCTTTATATAACTGTATATATTTCTTTTTATCTCTCTTTGAAGCCTACGTACATTTTTACACACATTTTAAAGCATTTAAAGTCTTGTTCCATCTGAATCTGTCTTATTGTGAATCAATTGTTTTAAACTGCAGCATTTGTAAGACTGAACCGGCGCTATAGCTGCTGGCTCCGCCCACCTCAGCTTCCCAACATGGCGGTGATACTTTTACCGCTTGCTCTGGGAGCCTTCGTGGGTCTATGCTTCTATCAAAGCAGCGTGTAGCCCAGAAACCTCTTTTTTTGTTTTGTACTAGCAAAGGCTAAATCCACCATGCAGCTTAATGTGCCACTGGCAGACGCCTCATTCCTGCCGTACTGCAGGTCGAGCACACACGCCAGGAACCCGCCATAGTGACTCAAACACGCAGGCCACCACTAACTTGAGAGAGACAACTAGGAACTGTTTTTAGCTCCGTTTTAGTATCTTTCTTCTCAGGTTTTAGGTGGAAACTCTTGCCAACACGTTGGGCGCCATTTGTAGCTAGAGTTTTCCTGCCTGGCCCACAATCAGGACAAATCTCTTTCACCTGCCAGTCCCACAGCCGCTCAGACCCAACCAAGTAAACACAGAGACTTATATTGCTTACAAACTGTATGGCCGTGGCAGGCTTCTTGCTAACTGTTCTTATATCTTAAATTAATCCATTTCTATAAATCTATACCTTGCCACATGGCTTGTGGCTTACCGGCATCTTCACATGCTGTTTGTCATGGTGGCGGCTGGCAGTGTCTCCTCAGCCTTCCACTTCCCAGAATTCTCTCCTCCTTGTCCCGCCTATACTTCTTCCTGCCTGACCACTGGCCAATCAGTGTTTTATTCATTGACCAATAAGCAGCATGTTTGACATACAGACCATCCCACAGCACAGCACGAACGGACAGGAAGTAGCCCCCTTTCGGAGAGGTCTCTTGGCAGGAGAGGCTAGCTGGCGGAAAGCGGGTAAGACTCTTAGCTCTGACCTCTTTGGCTTTCATCTTTACATTGGCTCTGTGTCTCTTATTTAATAAGGCAGCTGGTTACATCTACATTTGGCGCCCAACGTGACAAGAATCCATA
>CABHPR010139287.1:36772-58123 GCA_902168415.1 Peromyscus melanophrys | reverse complement strand
CACACACACACACACACACACACACACACACACACACACACACACAGAGTTTATGAATTGACTCTAAGGGAATGCTGGCTGAAGGCAAAAATGTTTGGAAAGCCGACGTGAAAAGTCATTGTATGCAGACTTTAAGCAAATGTAATGCTGCTCTCCGAACCACTTTGCCACAAAACCTTTTGTCCTTTACTGAGCCTGAGGAAATGGAGAGAGGGGGGCAGGCTTTGCTTCTGCTTTTCCGAGGGCATCGGGGGCTTGGTGATGTTCCCTCCGTGACCACTAGGGAGCAGTGGTGTTTCTTTCCCTCGTCCCACCCAGTTCTGTGGGCCAGCCTGGGCTCCCTGGCCTGTCAGTGAGGGCATTTCAGTACTCTGCTGCCCCCCACCCCCGGCACTAGTCATTCTCCAGGTGTCTCCCGTCTTGCAGGGTCTCAGAGCTTGCCTTAAAGATCTTCCGCTTCTTCTCTGCAACTTCAAATCTCGGCCGTTCTGTGTCTGCCTCCTGATCTCACTTCCGCTCTCTGGGTCCTAACGTGAGGCTGGCCAGCCCCTGGCTCCCTGTGGCCTTGTGGCTCCCGCCGCCCCTCCCCGCCCCATCTCTCTCTCCCTCTGCCTTCCTCTTTAGGTCAGTCATTAGGACTGCCTTGGTTGCGGGACAGCCATTCCTGCCGTGCCTCGAAAGCGCTTCCACGCTTCCCTTCCCAAAGCACAGGCAGACAGGAAAACCAGGTGGAAGGGGAGGTGACAGTTCCTGGGGGGAGGAGGGGAAGATCTGTTTCTCCACAGCCTTCTCTCATCCCCCTCCTCTCCACCTCACCCGGGTGGGGGGCTGGAGCATTAGAGAGGGAGGGGGGAGTGGAGGGGCCGGAGGGAGCCCCGAGACTGAGGCCCGCTTTAGAGCTGGCGATCCATCTTTCGGGGCGCCTACACCCTCGGAACCCTCCACCCTCCCTTGGCTCCAGGGCTGCCTCCTCCCACCCCCCGTGGTGGCAGCAGCCTTGTAATTTAAAGCTCTCTCTGTCGCCTCTAATGTGATCCTCTCGTTTTATTGACTCTCTCTGCCGTCTGTGGCGCCCCTTCCCATCAATCTCTGCTCTAATCACACCGCTGCCACGGCCTGCTCGGCAGCCCCTCTCTGCGCTCTGCAGCGGCCCAGCCCGTCCCTCTGCTGTCCCCCACCTCCAGAACACCAGCCGCCTCCTCTCCCGTGCCTCCCGAGCTGTAATGTCGGGGTCCGTGACAGCTGACTTCTTCCTTGACCCTCCCTTGAGACTTGCCCCCACCCGAGAGCTGCTCTTAAGAAATGCTGGGAACCACGGGAACCAGTGGCCGTGGGACAGAGTGAACACGAATCTTGGCCTGAGGCGGGCAGGTTAGGTGGGCGCTGGCTTTTAGAGGCTTCGGTGTCAAATCCAGTTCAAGGCAAGAAGGGGGGTGGAGGGGGGAGAAGAAGAAGAAAAGGGACCTGGAGATTCAGAGAGGAGATGGGAGAGAGGGAAATGGAAGGATTAAAAGTTGGAGGCACCCTGACCACAGAAGTCTAATTAAATAGTGTGTGATGGGCGAAACACCGAGGAGAAAGGGACACGGGAAATAGGTGGGGGTGCGTGCAGCAGAGATAAATTTGCAATTGAAATTTTTTCCTGAAGAGGAGGGGTAGGCTGGAAGGTAGGGAAGAGATTTGCAATTTTAAACAGCCGCCAGCTGACCTACCCTGCGCTGTTGTGGGTCTCACCCAGAAGCTGGCCAAAAGCTGAGAGCCCCTTTGATTTGTCCTTAGCAGTCGGTGGTCCTTTTCTAGTTGTGAGAATTAAGCCTTAGAGGGAGAAGACCTGGGAGTTACTCCAGGGTCTGAGCTATGATGTAGCGTTGTGAGTCGAAAGCCAAGAGGGAGCGAATACTTGTAAGCAGGACTATCCTTCTGCCAAGACAGGTGGGACCAAGCTCCCTCCATGTCAACCCTCAGCTCTCCTATCAGGTGGGATAGTAAAATGTGGTGGGGTCCAACCTGTGGAAATGACTGAACCCTCCCAAACCAACAGACTTCCTTCCTCTGTCCACCAAGGATCCTTAGGAGGAATGCCTTTCTCCAGCAATGCCACGGCTTCCACTACCTGCTTAACTAGAACTCTGCACCCCACCCCCCTGCACCCCACCCCCGACCCCATTCTCCTTCTTCACTTCCCTTTTGATTTCTCTTCAACCATTTTACCAGGTACTCCTTTGCATTTCATTACCATACTAATCCTGCCCCGAAAGAATTCCTTGAAGGTTCTGACTCATACCTAGCTGGACTCACAGGAGGAGGAGGGGAGGGGGAATAGTCTTGAAGGCCACATGGCACCTGGACCAAGGACCCATATCAAATCTGGGAATCTGGAGATGAGGGTTAAAGATGGCCCAAGGAAAAAGAAGCCATCCCCTCACCCTTTCTCTGAAGCAGGGTGGCCTGAATATTAGCCATTTCATCATACAGACAGTGGAAGAGGAGTTAGATGGATGCTTAGGGAACTGATAATTTTGAGGAAGGTGGGCGCCCTGCTAGCCTTATCCACTATTCTTGATTCCTAGCTCTTTGGAGACTACTAATTCTGCCTGTTTTGTGTCTACAGACACACACACCAATTTTTATTTTTATTTTTTTATTTTTGTTTATTTATTTATTTATTTGAGACAGAGTCTCATGTATCTTACGCTGGTCTTGAACTCCATGTAGCTAGGTCTTCTGATCCTCCTGCCTCTATTGCCAGAGTACTGGGATTACAAGCCTGAGCCTGTCCCCATTGATGCAGAGCTGGGAACTGAGCCCAAGACTTCATGCATGCTAGATAATCATTCTGTCAACTAAGCGGTTCCCACCATTTTGGAGCCTGGTTACTATCGGTGATGCATGTAAACCTGAGAGTTTCTTGGCTTCCTCATCTCTAAATACAAATACTGTGAGATGAAGTAAGATACCAGTACGCCTTTAGCTGTTACCAAGACCATGCTATAAATACTTTAATAGCTGCTAGAACCATTATTACTAGGACTTACTACTAATATTTTTATCTCCAGTTTGGAGAGGAGACAGCTTCAAGGAAATTCCTCTGACTCAGCGTGTCCCAACCAGTCTAGCTCTGGAATGCATTGGAGAAAGATGTGTGCCAGGGAAGCAAGAAGACCTTTGACTAGGAGCCAGACCTGAGGGTTTTTCCGAGGGCTCATTCATTTGAAAGATACTTATTAGCACGATAGCACATGCCTATAATCCCAGCATTTGGGCGGTAGAGGTAGGAGGATTCAAGATTATTCTCAGCTACTTGAATTTAAGCCTAGCCTAGGTTATACAAGAACTGGACTGTGTCTGTGTAAGAAATCGAAAGCAGATAGAGTCTCCCATGGAACCAATCCTCTAGAAGGGAAACAAGGAAGTCAGGAAAAATGTTTCACTAGGCCGCGAAAAGTCTGAGGGCAGACATGAGTGTCAAGGAGTCCCCAGACAGACTAAACTCTTAGACAAGGACCCCAAGTAGGAATAAAGTTGGCTTGTTTGAGAAACAGGAAAGACCACGAAAGAGAGGGAGAGGGTGTTGTGGGGAGAAAGAGAGGTAGGGAGGCTGGCTAGCTGGCCAGTGAATTAAAACAAGGCAGCCTGGAGGGAGACTAAAAGTGGACTTCCTGGCAGGTAGGACCTTGCGGATTAGGGAAAGGGGTCTGGATTTTATTGAGTGCAATGAGAAGCCACTGATGGTTTTTTAAGTAGAATGGAGTATGATGTCCATGTCTTAAAGACAATTATGAGGGCTGACAAGCTGGCTTAGCAGGTAAGAATGCTTGCTTCCAAGAATGACAACCTGAGTTCCATCCCCAGGACCCACGTAGTGAAAAGAGAAGTAAAGTTGCTCCCTGATCTCCACATGTGTGCCACAGCACACAAGTATACCCGAGTAACTTTTTTATAAGACAACTATGAGGGAGGGCTAAGGACATAGCTCAATTGGTGGAGTGTTTTATGAGGGAGGGCTAAGGACATAGCTCAATTGGTGGAGTGTTTTCCTAGGAGTCACAAAGCCCTAGGTTCAGTTCCCAGGACTGCATGAACTGGGTGTGGCAGTGCACACTTTTAATCCTAGTAGAGGTATAAGTAAGAGAATCAGAAGTTCAAGGTCAGCCTGGTTTGCATGAGAGCCTGTCAAAAAGAGAAAAAGGGAAAGAAAAGAAGAGAAAATTATAACCTAAAATTTATTTTAAAACAGATTGTGAAAAGTGGGAAAGCCGGTGAGGATACAAACGAAATAAGGCTGCTCATGAGTTGCTTGGTGGCAGATAAAGGGTGTCCTTACAAACATTTGGCGGTTTTTGTAGTTACAAGTGAAGTGATCATTCTGGCTGTTAGACGGAGACCCTAGACTGCAGAAGGCAGGGAATGGAAACGAGCAGCCCATCTGTTGCATTAGCTCAGGAAGAAAACGGGGCCAGGATGACGCTGGTGGGGAAGATGGTAAGTGCAGGGTCTGATGCATCCGGGAGCTTGCTATGGAGATTTACAGAGCATGGGATGGGCATACCTAAGCAGAAGGATAAATGGTACCAGATTTGAGATTGCAAGACAGAGAAGAGCTAGTTTGGAGAGCAATAGTTAATTCTAGTCTTAGATATGTTAATTTTTAGGCCTGATGGACTTTGGGATGAGGGCACCTGAGTCTGGTGCTCAGGGAACATAACAGGACTAGAGAGTCCAGGCTTTCAACCTTGCTGGGGACCCTGAGATCTGATGGCACTGCTCTCTCCATGCCTCCCTGCAGGGTACTGGCTGTCAGGCTGAAATGAACCCTCAGCAGTCCTCCGTCTACCATGGCTACCCTTAACTCAGCCTCTTCCTCCGGTACTGTTCCTTCTCCTGGGCACGATGCTCCGTCCCCACCTCCAGACACCTCCTCCTCCAGCACCTCTGATCCTGTCACCAAAGATCCCCCTGATGCCTCCTCCACCTCTGAAAGTGTAAGGTCCTCAGAGCCAGGGGGAGAGCTTCTGGAGTCAGGCTGTGGCCTTGTTCCACCAAAGGAGATTGGAGATCCCCAAGAAGAGCCTGGCTGTGGTCACATCCCACCAAAGGACCTCAGGGTGGAAAAGGAGGAGGAGGAGGAAGAGGAAGGAATCCTTCCTTTGGACCTAAGCAACCACTTATTCATTGCAGCTGGAGGTGAGGCCTACCTGCTGGCCAAGCTGTCCCTGTCAGGTGGCAGTGAACTCTTGTTACCAAAGGGCTTCCCCTGGGATGAGGCAAGCAACAAGGAAGAGCCCAGCCTGCCCCTCCTTGCTCATTTCCCCTCCTCACACCTTACTACCCTTCACATCCAGCATGGCTTTGACCCAACCCAAGGCTTTAGCTCTTCTGACCAAATTTTGTCCCATGATACCTCAGCGCCATCTCTGGCCGCCTGTGAGGGAAGGGATGGATCCTTCTGGAGCTACCAGCTGGTTCCAAACCCAACCGAAGATCCCAAAGATGGCCCCATGGGGAGCCGATGGGGAGACCACAGGGCACTGTTCTGGATCTGCCTTCTATGCCGCCTGGGTTTCAGCAGGCTCCAGGCCTTTATAGGTCACACACGTTCTCATGGAGTGAAGCTGACCCCTGCCCACCACCAGGGCTTGCTGGGCAGCCCAGCCGTACTTCAGGAAGGTGATGATGGCGGCATGGCCTTCCTTAGCTTTCTGGAACCAAAACCCCTTGCTTGCCCTTCTCCTAAAGTCCCTGAGAACAGCACAGTGACCATGGAGACACACGGAGCCCAGTCTGAGGATGGCCCCCCCGAGGCAGACATTCAGGCCCTTGTTCTCCCTGCTGAAGAAGTTATGGCCCTCAGCCCACCATCCCCACCCACAGCCCTAGCCACCTGGGACCCCAGCCCAACCCAAGCCAAAGAATCACCAGTATCCAGAGGCGAGGCAGGGCCAGACTGGTTCCCTGAGGGGCAAGAAGAGGATGGAGGGCTCTGCCTCCCACTCAACCAAAGCTCACCCACCTCTAAGGAGGTCGCTACGCTCCCAGCTCCAGTAGGGTCTCCTGAAGACACCAGTGACCCACCTCAGTCCTGTCGCCTGATCGATGACTACACTCCAGCCCCTGCAGCCTTTCAGGGCCTCAGCCTCTCCAGCCACATGTCCTTGCTACACTCCCGCAATTCCTGCAAGACTCTCAAGTGTCCCAAGTGCAACTGGCACTACAAGTACCAGCAGACCCTGGATGTGCACATGCGGGAGAAGCACCCTGAGAGCAACAGCCACTGCAGCTACTGCAGTGCCGGGGGCGCCCACCCCCGCCTCGCTCGCGGGGAGAGCTACAACTGTGGCTACAAGCCCTACCGCTGCGATGTCTGCAACTACTCCACCACCACCAAAGGCAACCTCAGCATCCACATGCAGTCCGACAAGCACCTGGCCAACCTGCAGGGCTTCCAGGCAGGGCCTGGTGGGCAGGGAAGTCCCCCGGAGGCATCCCTCCCACCCCCCGCCACAGGGGATAAAGAGTCCAAGACCAAATCATCCTGGCAGTGCAAGGTGTGCAGCTATGAAACCAACATCTCCCGCAACCTGCGGATCCACATGACTTCCGAGAAACACATGCAGAACGTCCTGATGCTGCACCAGGGGCTGCCACTCGGCCTGCCACCGGGGCTGGTGGGGCCAGGACCTCCTCCCCCACCGGGGACTGCCTCCACCAACCCTCCTGAACTCTTCCAGTACTTTGGGCCCCAGGCCCTAGGACAGCCTCAGACACCTATGCCTGGGCCTGGGCTGAGGCCCGACAAACCCCTTGAAGCCCAACTGCTCCTCAATGGTTTCCACCACCTTGGAGCACCTGCCCGAAAGTTCCCCACAACGGGTAAGTTCCCTGACTGCTCCCTACACAAGCCAAATTGTATTCCCTGCCTTCTCCCAGAGGTCAGCTCCCCACCACTTTCCTCCTTAGCCACTAATCTGTCTCTGTCCCCTAGCCCCTGGCAGCCTCTCCCCTGAGACCCATCTGCCACCAAGTCAGCTCCTGGGCTCCTCATCCGATGGCCTGCCCACTTCACCCTCCCCTGATGACAGCCCACCCCTGAAGGTGTTCCGCTGCCTGGTGTGCCAGGCTTTCAGCACCGACAGCCTGGAGCTGCTGCTTTACCACTGCAGCATAGGCCGGAGCCTCCCAGAGGCCGAATGGAAGGAGGTGGCTGGAGACACCCACCGCTGCAAGCTCTGCTGCTATGGCACCCAGCTCAAGGCCAACTTCCAGCTCCACCTCAAGACCGACAAACATACCCAGAAGTACCAGCTAGCGGCCCACCTTAGGGAGGGGGGTGGAGTCATGGGCACACCTTCCCCACTGCCCCTGGGGGACGGGGCTTCTTACGGTTCTGTCTCCCCTCTCCACCTGCGCTGCAACATCTGTGACTTTGAGTCCAACAGCAAAGAGAAGATGCAGCTGCACGCCCGCGGGTCAGCCCATGAAGAAAACAGCCAGATCTACAAGGTGAAGTTCAGGCAGCGGGGGACAGGAGAGGGAGAGGGAACAGGGAGAAAGGAGGTGCAGAATAGAGAAGTGGTGGAGGAACCCTGGGTGGCGGACATGAGGAGCAGGGCCGCGTGTGTACCAGGGTAACAGAGTGTTGGGCAGACCTGGAAACAGACCAAAGGACAGTGGACTGTGAGGAGGGGAAACAGACTTTATTCAGCTCTTCTGGCATGTAGGCTGGAGGATGAGTCCATCTCAGTCCAGCCCATCATGTTATCAGAAGTTCAAGAGGACAGCAGCAGGTTGCAGCCACATCCTCGGGAACCCAGGGTCAGTAGGAGAAAGAGGGAAATTCAGAGACGAAGCTGTGCTACATAGGTGACTGTAGAAGGGGAGAGGGAGGTGAGCCAGGAGTAAGAGTTCAGTGAGGAGGGGGTGTCCCCAGAGATCTGGAGGTGTCCCTTCTACATCTGAGCCGGCCCTCTTCCGTGGTTCTAGTTTCTCCTGGAAATGGAGGGAGCAGAGGCAGGGCCAGAGCTGGGCCTTTACCGCTGCCTGTTGTGTGCCTGGGACACACCCTCCCGCCTAGCTGTGCTCCAACATCTCCGCACACCTGCCCACCGCGATGCCCAGGCCCAGAGGCGTCTGCAGCTGCTACAAAATGGCCCAGCCGCTGAAGAAGGACTCTCAGCTCTTCAGAGTATCCTGAGCTTCAGCCATGGGCGGCTCCGAACTCCTGGTGAGGAAGAGGGAACAGGAGCGTACAGGCTGGGCAGGAGGCGGCAGATGCAAGGGCATAACGGAGTGACATAGGAAGTGGAAATAGGTCTGTGAGCCAGCACCAGCAAGTAGGAAGGCGTGGGAAAGGGATGAGAAGGCAGGATGGGGGCTTCAGGAACAGGGAGTTTCCCAACAAGGAGAGGAACAAGAGACTACAGGAAGATGGGAGAGAATGGCAGAGACTTTGCTGAGTAAAGAACAGGAAGACAGCAAGGGGAATGACCGACCCGGTGATTCTGAGTAACGACTAGTAGCTCTATTGGTTGTGCGGGGTGGTAGGCAAAAAGAAAAGCCTAAAACGTATTTCATGCTGGGCTAGACTGGTTGGAAGGAGATGGGCACTGTGGGCATGGTCCAAAGGCAACAGGGATGGGAAGAGGCCCCAACAAGTTTCCCAGCCTCTTCCTGTCTCCTAGGAGGTCTTCAGCCCCAAGGCTGGGCTTAGAGACCCCCTTAGGCAGCAGAGGTTGTACCAGCAGAGGCCGGGAACAGCCAGCCAGGCGCCATTGATCCAGAGGGTGCAGGAGAAGAGCCTGGAAGGGGCTGTCAGAGGTGGGCATGGGCATCTGGGCTTTGGAGAGGCCAGCGGTGGGCGAGGGTGAGGGCAGGGCAGCAGGAACCAGGAACAGGCAGCATTGACTGGTGCTAATTGAATTGCCAATACGCTGGCTGGAGTTAAGTGCTGGAGGGGCCCAGATCAATAGCTAACGATCCTGGCGCAAGGCTGAATGGAGTTAAGGAACTTTTAACACTTTAATTAGGCTGCCACCGAAAATAAATTCCTACACATCTGTCAATTCTTACTTGAGTGGTAATCTCCTTGCCCATCGCCTCCTGTTCACTACAGCCGCCGCTTCGTTCAACATTCGCAATGCCCCTCCCACTGGGTTTTGGGGGCTTCCCCTTTCCAGGGTCTGTCAGGCCAGGAGGCCAAGTTTAGTCCAGTCCTATGGTGGGGCTTGTTTCTAGGGATAGGGTGCTAGGCTTGCCCTACTGTTCTGCTATTGGAATTTTCACTTTTACCCTGTGTTTCTCCTGGTGGCTTTTCATCCTTTCCTGCCTCCCGATTCACTCATCCATTTCTTCACCAACTGGCTGCTTGTCCTGCTTCCTCTGCCCTGTGTCCTCCCTCCTTCCCCAGTGTTCACCAGGTTGTGCTGACTCTCTCTCCATCCCACACAGGGAAGGCTGACACCCCCTTCTCTAAGCCGCCCACCTCTGAGAAAGATGCCCAGAACAAGACAGAACAATTGGGTGAGCCTCTGACCCATTTGCCTGGTCCAATTCACTATATAACCTGGGATGTTCAGGGGACCCTTCAGAAACCCAAGCACCCCAAAAGGCCTCCTTCCCAGAAGGATCAAAACTGACCAAAGGAACGGGAAGGAAAAACAGGTCATGTCAGCCCAGGTGTCTCTCTGCCCTCTTTGAAAACCCAGCCCTGGCTAACCCAGAAGTCATCCCTGCCAGGCCTCACCGGCTGCTGAGTTCCCTGCCCATCTTCTCCATTCTCTGCAGCCCACTTCCTACCCTGAAAGCTCTATGTTAGCAGAGGGGCTGTGCAAGAAAGGGGGAGGATTACAGAGTCCTTTAACATCCTCTCCTCTCACCCTCAGCTTCTGGCGTGACAGAGGACAGAACTGGCCCTTGCACAGACAGTGCCAACCAGATCACGGTCAGAACTGGGGTAACTGGGGTGATGAAGGTGGGGGCCTGGCTTTACTGAGAGCTTGCACGCTAAAGCAGTGGTTCTCAACCTGTGGGTTATGACCCCCTTGGGTCCCCCGTGACCACTGTGATTCATAACAGTAGCAAAATTACAGTTATGAAGTAGCAACAAAAATAATTTTATGGTTGGGGGTCACCACGACATGAGGAACTGTATTAAAGGGTCGCAGCATTAGGAAGGTTGAGAACCACTGCTCTAGAGGCTTTTGTTGTGCTTGTGGCTAATTTAATTCAGAATATCATAGGAGAAGTTCTATTCGAGGCCAGTTCCTTATGTTCAGTGTGTGAGGAAGAAAGCTGCCTATAAGGGGAGTGACAGGAAGGGATGGCGGGACCTTGAGGAAACGTCAAGAGAGAGATTGTATTGAGGGTAGGAGAGACTAGAGAGAAGCGTGGGGAAATGGAAAGAGAGCGGGGGTGGGGGGGACAAAAGAGCAGTCTCATAGGATAGCTAGTAGGATGTTCCTTCCTACAGGGAGCCGTAAGCCAGAGCAAGCTGTCCTGGCACCCCCTTCTTAAGAGTAGAGGCACCAAACAAGCTCTGAGCTCGAGGACCTGGACCTGAAAAGACTCGAGAGCAATTTGGCCTTATGGCCTCTAAAGTGTCCGTTCTGAGGAGATTCCAAGTCTCTGGTCTTTTATGCCATCCTGGGCCTCACAGCTTCCCAGACTCTGTTGCAGCATGCAGAGATACCTCAGTCCTCAGTTTCTCTTCCTCCCAACTCCTCCCTGCAGCCTGTGTGTTACAGGACCTGTCCTGAGGGGTGCACTAATATGAGTGCCTGGGTGCCCTACCCTGATGTGCAGGCCTGGGAAAGTGCAGGGCAGCAGGAGAAGAGGTAGGCCAGAGAGAACAGCTTGATCTGAGGCAGCAGGCAAAATGCCCACCAGACAGTTCAGTTAGTGACAGCAGGCTTCTATTGCCTCCATCTGTCTGGAGGTCTAGGCCACAGTGTGCTGAGGGACAGACCAGAATTTCCCTGGGCCACTTGGGGAGTGGCATTTACTAATATTAAGAAGTAGTGACTGGAGCAGTGGCTCAAGCAGTTAAGAGCACTGGCTGTTCTTCCAAAGAACCCGGGTTCAATTCCCAGTAACTCCAGTTCCAGGGGATCTGACACCTTCATACAAACATACATGCAGGCAAACACCAATATACATAAATTAATCATCTTCTTCTTCTTCTTTTTGTTTTGTTTTGTTTTGTTTTGTTTTTGTTTTTCGAGACAGGGTTTCTCTGAGTTTTGGAGCCTGTCCTGGATCTTGCTCTGTAGACCAGGCTGGCCTCGAACTCACAGAGGTCCGTCTGGCTCTACCTCCTGAGTGCTGGGATTAAAGGGTGTACCACCAATGCCCAGCTATAAATAAATCTTGGGGAAAAAAAGAAGAAGAAGAAGTAGTGAAGCCAGGCAATGGTGGCACACACCTTTAATCCAAGCACTTGGGAGGCAGAGGCAGACAGATCTCTGTGAGTTTGAGGCCAGCCTAGTCTACAGAGTGAGTTCCAGGACAGCCAGGGCTACACAGAGAAACCCTGTCTCGAAAAACAAAAAAGAAAGCAAACAAACAAACAAACAGAAGTAGTGAAAGGGAACGAGAATGGGGAGCAGCTGAGCCAGCTTCAGGGGCAGACAGATCGGACCCCTCTGTAGATATTCAGGGACCTGGAAGAAGCAAAATAGGCTGGGATAAGGGACCTCTGGGTCCAGAAATTGTCCAGAAGAAAGGATGTACTTCACGGAAAAGACGGGCCATGGGGTATGGGTAAGAGCCAGATTCAGGGCAGAGGCTGGTACAGGGCTATCTGTTGGCTGGAAGATTGACGAGGGTGTCAGAGATGGGGAAGGGAGGAGGGAGGGGGGCTGACACGTGGAGGGAGGGGGGCTGACAAAGAAGGAAGTCGGAACAGCACCCTAGGTGAGCGAGGCCTTGGTCCTAGCCCAGTGGAGTTGCCAGCTTCCAGGACTGGTTGGGGCTGGGTGGGCCAGGGTGCCTTCCTATCTCCTAAATCTGGAGATGGGGACAGCGTTGCATTGAATCCTAGTGACTGTGAGGCAGCGGCCCACCTCTTCCCTGACTCCACCACCCCTATGTGTCCCCAGGTATACTGCTGTCCGTACTGCAGCTTCCTGAGCCCAGAATCTGACCAGGTGAGGGTCCATACACTCTCCCAGCATGCCGTGCAGCCCAAATACAGGTGCCCACTATGCCAGGAGCAGCTGGTGGGCCGGCCTGCCCTGCACTTCCACCTCAGCCACCTTCACAACGTGGTGCCCGAGTGTGTTGAGAAGCTGCTGCTTGTGGTGAGTGCCGGCTGAGGGAAAATGGTCTTACGGTCCTGTTGGGGCAGTGTGGGAAGACAGGGAGAGGCAACACTATCCAGGCAGTGTGCTGGGGGTGGGAGGTGAAGAAAACAGCATTCTAGAGAGTTGACTTTCTAGAGAGTGTGATTTTAAAGTTGGTGCGGTGGCTCTCGGCATGAAGCTTGCTTAGGTTCCTTCACTCTAGACAAGACAACTCTGCATTACTCTCGCTTCCATTAAACCCTGAGAAGAGTTGTTAATAGCAGAACCAGGTAGTCTTTTAGCCTGGGGAAGGGGGTCAGGGCAGCTGCCTACCCAGTCCCTCATCCAAAGAAACGCATCAATTCATTGGGAGGTTTGTCTAGACAGGAGAGTGGATGGATCCCGGGGAAAGGAGCTTGGCACAGACACAGGTGCAGAGGGACCAGTCAGGAATAGCGGTAGGCCAGTGAACAGAGCTGAAGCCACTAGGATTTCCTGCATTCTAGGCCACCACCGTAGAGATGACCTTCGCAACCAAAATGCTACCTGGACCCACACCAACCCCTGTGGAGGATGGCCTAGAACGCCCCACTCCTGGACCAGAGCCCACTGCCAGCAGAGACCAGGTAGCAGGTAAGGAAGGGTACAGCATACCTCCCAGAATGGCCGAAAAAGGGATCAAAGAGGTTTGAAGACAACCGACATCAAGTCATGGCTTTGGATATTGCATGGTTGGAGCTCGGCTTGAACACAGTTCTCTGCCTCTCTGTCTCCTGTAGAAAGCGCTAACCTGACTCCAGAGGCCAGCCCAGATCCTCCTCCTCCTGAGCCTCCCCTGGCAGCAGTTGAGGGACCAGAGAAGCCCTCGGGAAGCCCTGATCAGCCCTCTTCTCCAGTCCCCTCTCCGGTCCCTCAGCTTGATGCCCAAGTTGAAGAAGTGGCTCCTCCCCCCATGGCCATGGCTGAGGAGGAAGAGGGAGCCATGGGGGAGTCCCGCTCCGCAGAGCCATCGCCAGCTGACTCTCGCCACCCTCTAACCTATCGGAAGACCACCAACTTCGCCCTGGACAAATTTCTTGACCCTGCTCGTCCCTATAAGTGCACTGTGTGTAAGGAGTCCTTCACCCAGAAGAACATCCTCTTGGTTCATTATAATTCCGTCTCCCACCTACATAAGATGAAGAAGGCTGCCATTGACCCATCGTGCCCTGCCCGAGGAGAGTCTGGCATCCCACCACCCACCACCACTACATCCGACAAGCCCTTCAAGTGCACAGTCTGCCGAGTGTCCTACAACCAGAGCTCCACTCTGGAGATTCATATGCGATCAGTTCTGCACCAGACTCGCTCCAGGGGGGCCAAGACTGATGCCAAGGCTGAAGGATCGGAGCGCAGCCAAGAAGAGCTCAAGGAAGGGGAGCCTGAGGGTGAGGTGCTCACTGAGAAGAAAGGCCCCGACCCCGGGGGCTTCATGTCTGGACTGCCCTTCCTGTCTCCACCACCCCCTCCCTTGGACCTGCACCGATTCCCAGCCCCCCTCTTCACCCCTCCAGTCTTGCCCCCCTTCCCTCTGGTTCCAGAATCACTGCTTAAGCTCCAGCAGCAGCAGCTGCTTCTGCCCTTCTACCTCCATGACCTCAAAGTGGGGCCCAAGCTGGCACTGGCTAGTCCTACGCCCATGCTGTCCCTCCCAGCTGCCACCCCACCTCCTCTTCCTGCACCCCCCAAGGCTGAGCTGGCTGAGCAGGAATGGGAGCGGCCCCTCATAGCTGAAGAGGGGAGTGAAGCCGGGCCCTCTTCACCACCCCACGCATCGCCCAATGAGGCTGCCCGCACAGCAGCCAAGGCCCTTCTAGAAAACTTCGGCTTTGAGTTAGTGATTCAGTACAACGAAGGGAAGCAGGCAGTGCCCCCTCCCCCAACGCCGCCTCCTCCCGAGTCTCTGGGGGGTGGAGACAAGCTGGCCTGTGGGGCCTGTGGGAAACTCTTCTCCAATATGCTGATCCTCAAGACTCACGAGGAACATGTTCACCGCCGCTTTCTGCCCTTTGAGGCTCTGAGTCGTTACGCAGCTCAGTTTCGAAAGAGCTATGACAGCCTGTACCCACCCCCAGTAGAGCCCCCCAAACCTCCAGATGGGTCCCTGGAGTCACCTCCCCAGCTAGGCCCACCTTTCATGGTTCCAGAGCCCGAAGTAGGAGGGATGCACACTTCAGAGGAGCGAAGTCTGGCAGGAGCGCACTGGCCCCCAGAGGAAGAGGAAGGCTCCAGAGGCAGTCTTCCTCCCACGGTGCCCACAGGCCGCCGGTTCTCCAGAACCAAGTTCACAGAGTTCCAGACCCAGGCTCTGCAGTCTTTCTTTGAGACCAGCGCCTACCCCAAGGATGGAGAGGTGGAGCGGCTCGCACATCTCTTGGGTCTGGCTAGTCGTGTGGTGGTAGTATGGTTCCAGAATGCCCGCCAGAAAGCCCGCAAAAATGCCTGTGAGGGTGGGCCCGTGGCAGCCGGAGGAAGCACCGCGGGGGCCTCGGGCTGCAGACGCTGCCACGCCACCTTCGCCTGTGTTTTCGAGTTAGTTCGGCACCTCAAGAAGTGCTATGATGATGACCAGCCTCCTGAGGAGGAGGAGGCCGAGGGAGGGGAGGAGGAAGAGGAGGTGGAAGAAGAAGAGGTGGAGGAGCGGAACCCCGAACCTGCCGATGGGCGTGGTGGCCCGTCACCAGAACACGCAGGTGGCGAGGACCTGAACCAAGCAGAGCCACCGAGGCCCGAAGGCAAAGAGTCTGAAGGGAAGGCATCTCCATCACCTCCCGCCCACACCTGTGACCAGTGTGCCATTTCCTTCCCCAGCCAGGACCTCCTGGCTGCTCACCACAGACTACATTTCCCACCGTCTGCGCAGCCCAACGCTCCATCACAGCTCCTAGATCTGCCTCTGCTGGTGTTCGGGGAGCGAAACCCTGGAGTATCGGGCACCTCATCAGTGACAGGGACGCCCCTCAAGCGGAAGCACGACGATGGCAGTCTGTCTCCCACAGGCAGTGAAGCAGGGGGTGGAGGAGAGGGCGAACCCCCCAAAGACAAGCGCCTGCGCACTACCATCCTGCCCGAGCAGCTAGAAATCCTGTACCGCTGGTACATGCAGGACTCCAACCCCACGCGGAAGATGCTCGACTGCATCTCTGAGGAGGTGGGGCTCAAAAAGCGAGTAGTACAGGTCTGGTTCCAGAATACCCGAGCCCGGGAGAGGAAAGGCCAGTTTCGAAGCACCCCTGGGGGAGTAGCTGGTCCAGCAGTGAAACCCACCGTTACACCCACCCCAGCACCCTTCCCCAAATTCAACCTCCTGTTGAGCAAGATAGAAGATGACACCGGGAAGGAAGCCCCAAAGAGAGAGGCCCCTGCTTTCCCCTACCCCGCAGTCACCCCTGCTGCCGGGCCTCTATCGTTCCTACCACCTGGGAAAGAGGCCACTGTGCCAACACCAGAGCCCCCTCTGCCCCTCCCGGCTCCCGCACTCAGTGAGGATGAAGGCCCAGAGGAACCCTCTAAAGTATCTCCAGAAAGCGAGGCTTGCAGTCCATCTGCAGGAGACCTGAGTGACTCATCTGCTTCCAGCCTGGCTGAACCAGAGTCCCCTGGGGCTGGAGGGACCAGCGGGGGACCAGGAAGTGGGACTGGGGTTCCAGATGGAATGGGGCAGCGGCGATATAGGACCCAGATGAGCAGCCTGCAGCTGAAGATCATGAAAGCCTGCTACGAAGCCTACCGCACCCCTACTATGCAGGAGTGTGAGGTGCTGGGGGAGGAAATCGGACTGCCCAAGAGAGTCATTCAGGTCTGGTTCCAAAATGCTCGTGCTAAGGAAAAGAAAGCCAAACTGCAGGGGACAGCGCCTGCAGGGAGCGGGGGCAGCAGCATCAGCGAGGGCACCTTGGCGGCCCAGCGCACCGACTGCCCCTACTGCGATGTCAAGTACGACTTCTATGTCTCCTGTCGGGGCCACCTCTTCTCCCGTCAGCACCTGGCCAAGCTCAAGGAGGCAGTCCGAGCCCAGCTCAAGAGTGAAAGCAAATGCTATGACTTAGCTCCAGCCCCCGAGGCCCCGCTGGCTCCCAAAGGGCCGCCCGCCACCACACCTGCCTCTGTGCCCTTGGGGGCTTCCCCGACCCTGCCTCGCCTGGCTCCTGTCCTCTTGCCAGGCCCAGCTCTGGCCCAGCCACCACTTGGAAGCATAGCTTCTTTCAATTCAGGTGAGTTGGGAAGTCTGGGAGGAGCCGGCCTTGAGAGAGCATCGCCTCTGATCGCAAGCCCTTCTCGTCCTGTCTGGCTCTCCCCACACAGTGAGCCTTGCTGCAGGCTCTGGGGAGAGGAGAGGAGAGAGTATGGCTGCTGGGTAGGGGGAAGGGTGTGTGCAGTAGTAGTCTGGAGCAGGAAGGTCTGTAAGGATTAATCCATCATTCCTTTCGTCCTCCTAGGCCCTGCAGCCTCCTCAGGCCTCCTCGGCCTTGCCACTTCAGTCCTGCCTGCTACCACAGTGGTCCAGACTGCTGGTCCAGGCCGCCCCTTACCTCAGAGACCTGTGTCCAACCAAACCAACAGCTCTGCTGACCCCACCCCTGGCCCAGCGACTGAGCCCTCAGGAGACAAAGTCTCTGGTGAGCGAAAGCCAGTGGCAACCCTTACCAACTCCTCCACTGATGCTCTCAAGAACCTGAAAGCACTGAAGGCCACTGTCCCAGCCCTGTTGGGGGGCCAGTTCCTGCCGTTCCCATTGCCCCCTTCAGGCGGGGCGGCTCCACCAGCTGTCTTTGGTCCTCAGTTACAAGGGGCCTACTTCCAACAGCTTTACGGCATGAAGAAGGGGCTATTTCCCATGAACCCGGTGATACCTCAGACCCTCATTGGGCTGCTCCCCAATGCCCTCCTCCAGCCACCACCCCAAGCCCCTGAGCCTACAGCCACAGCACCCCCAAAGCCTCCCGAGCTGCCAGCTCCCGGGGAAGGGGAAAGTAGTGAGGCCGACGAGCTGCTGACAGGCAGCGCTGGCATCTCCACGGTCGATGTCACTCACCGCTACTTATGCCGCCAGTGCAAGATGGCATTTGACGGCGAGGCCCCAGCTACCGCCCACCAGAGATCCTTCTGCTTTTTTGGGCGGGGTTCTGGGGGTTCCATGCCTCCCCCATTGCGGGTGCCTGTCTGCACCTACCACTGCCTGGCCTGCGAGGTGCTGCTGAGCGGGCGTGAAGCCCTAGCCTCCCATCTGCGCTCCTCAGCCCACAGGCGCAAGGCAGCCCCACCCCCAGGAGGCCTTCCCATCACCGTTACCAACAGCGCCACTGCTGTCCCGGCTGCTGTGGCTTTTGCCAAAGAGGAAGCAAGATTACCTCACACGGACCCCAACCCCAAAACTACTACTACCTCTACACTTCTAGCTTTATAAACAGATAAACCAAGATGGGGCAAGAGAGGGCCTCAGGGTTCCCTCACCCCAACCTTCAGCTCTGCCCACCTCATGGGAGTCGGTCGATTCCCACCGGCAGTGGGCTTCACACACCCCACCTCCAGCAGAGTCCTGCCTCCTCCCCACCCCACCGATACTCTGACCCTCATTCTCAGCCCCTTGCAGACGCACCCCCCCCCACCTTGGCGTACACGTCTGCTCCGACCCCTCTCTCCCCCATCCATCCCACTGTAAACATACCTTTTCCATACTATTACACTGACTGAGAAAACGCCAAAAGAAAGAAAAGAAGAAGAAGAAGAAAAAAGAAAACCCAAGACAAAAGGGGGGGTGGAAAGAATCAACTTTGCCATACCCCCCTCCTTCTTGCCCCTTGTCCAGAGCACAGACTGCTCACAAACTCCAAAAACCCAGGTGGTTCCTAAGGCTGGAGCCTGGGATGGGCAGGGAGCCCATAACACTAACCAAACTGGAGGCTGTCAGGGGGAGAAGCGCCCCTGTTCACTCTCCCCACTCCCCTCCCTCCTGACCCTCTCCTCACCTGATGGGACCCTTGCAGCCTGGACTCCTGGGGAAGCGGCTGCCAGGAACCCTTCTACCAACCCTCACCCCATACCCTGGAAACCGCAGTAACTTTTTCTCAAAGGCTTTAAACACAGAGATCCTCTCAGCAGCCGTGGGCCTGCCCCATGCCCTAGCCCTGCCTGCCAAGGGCAGTCCAGCCTCGGGGGATCAGCGTTGCCCACCAATGGCAAATCCAAAGTTCTTTAAAAAAAAAAAAAAAAAAAAAAACTGAAACACACCAAATAAACAAGAGCAAGAGAGAGTGTGCACATTCACGAGAGAGAGATGGAGAGACCAGAGGAATGAAGTAAAGAAAAACATAAACTTTGAATATACAGAGAGAGAGAGAAAAAAAAGAAAACTCCCATCAAACAAGTGGTTCCCCCCCCCCCTTTGGTTTGGTTTGGTTTGGGTTTTGGTTTTGTTTTTCTGTTGGTGTCCCTCTCCCACCCCCCATTTGAGAGTTTCTTGCAGTCTGAGCTCTGATGCCTCGAAGTCCTCACTGGGCGATCCACAGGACTGGAGGCTCTGCAGCCTTCCCCTTGCTGTGCCAAGTCTCCGACATGACTCCCGTCCCCTGAGGTGAACATGTATCAGGACACAAGATACATCTCCTTCTCAGTGGTCAGAAAGCCTTGTTCAAGAGTCTTGGCCATCCCCAGAAGAAGGGCACGGTTGGGGGCAGTTCTGGTTTCTGAAATCAAGACGTGGATCCCTTTTGCCTGTCCTTTTCTCTTCTCATTGACTTTTCCCTCCCCAGGGCTCCTGTGGTGTTTCTGACTGTCTGGAACCTCCTTTGCCTTTACAGGCTCCGCTGTCCCTCATCCACTTTTCCTCCTCCTAGTCCTCTGCCCTCTCCCTTGCCCCCTCCATTAATCGGCATCTACTGGAGGTGTTGCCCAAAGTCTGCCTGTCTGTAAGGCATAAGGACCTGTAAGAAGATGTGCAGGGAGTGGGGCTCTGAGCACCACCTGCTCTCCAGGGGATACAACAGGAGGCCAGTGTCCTAGGAGAAGCTTCCCACACCCAATCTTACTTCCTGTGTGACCGTCGGGGGTAATTTTGGCAATCCCCAAATCTAGCCCGAACGGCACAGGAGAGATTTAATAGAGGTTTTATTTTAGCAAAGAAAAGCCTGCAAATTCCCCACCTCCTCCAGCTATCATCTCTCCTCTAGCTCCCAGCAGTCCCTCCAGGCCTCGTGGATTAGTTACCCATTTAATATTTATCTGCCCACCCTGGAACTTAGCGTTTTCAGGGTCCCCCAGCCACATACCAACACGAAAGCAATGCTTTGTGTGCAGAAAGGGAGATGAGGGGAGGGTCAGCTTAAATCCTTAGTTCTCCCATATTCTGGATCTCAAACTCCTGTGCCATTCACTTTGAAAGTTAAGAAACTTCTAGCTCGAGCCAGCTGAGGGGAAGATGAAACAATTCTGTTGATACCAAAAATGCCAGTTACTAGAAAATCTAGCTCGTGGTGGTCTGGTACCTGCCGCCACTGGTCCCTGCCTCTCAGCATCTCTCACAGCCACACATACCCCCATCCTTTTCTCTCACTTGTTGAAATTCTATGTATAAAAGTATTTTCTTAGCAGCATGTGTATGAGGAAAAAGGGGTTTTTTTGGTTTGTTTGTTTGTTTTTAAACTCTGCTTTCTGGGAATGTGACTTGTGTATAAAAGATAAAAAGGAAGAAAAGAAAAAGGAGGAACTTTAAAAGAAAATCTTGGTAAACATCTGCCTTGGGATAATTAGAGGTGTTGTGTCATGCATTTTAGCCTGGTTAGGTTGGATTAAGTTTGAACTATGAATGGTTTTACCAAGTTACTGTAACTAGAAACTACTTCTCCTCCTCCTCCTCCTCCTCCTCCTCCTCCTCCTCCTCCTCCTCCTCCTCCTCCCTCTCCTCCTTCTCATGCCTTCTTACTCTTGAACACAGTGGCCTGGGACACACCATGTAGTCACAACAGTAGACAGAAACTGACTGAGCAACTGCACTGTCCCAGGAACCTTGGAGCTGCTGACAGGTCAGTCAACACATTCTTCAGGGTGGACCAGTCTGCAGTCTTTCTTAGGCCACACTGAGCAGCCACACTTACCGCTTCAGACAGCCGTGCACACTAGGGGACCTGGTGTCTGAAGAATCCTAGAGGTGACCATCAAGTCAGCAGGATCTTATGGAATAACAGACGAAAGGCAGGCACGGTAACACCTACAAATGCTTCTGCCTGTCTGTTAAGCAAGCGTGAACGAGGACCTCATTATATGGGTCAACCATGGCTTCTTTGGGATTCCTAACATACACAACCCTAAAGAAACACCCAAATCCAGGTCCCGTCTCACTCCAGGGTCAATCCTGGGAGGCAGGAGGTGCAAATCATCTTGCCTGTCTTTGCTCTAAACCTCGTGAGAGCATCACAAGGTACTCAGTCCTCAACAAGGAAAAAATGAAAGTTGGCTGGGAGAACGTGAGAGAAATCTGAAGCCTCAGTAGCCAGATAGGGCAGATACACAGTAGGACAAACCGGTTCTTACCCCAAACCTCTGGCCCTAGGGTGAACTTACAGAAGTTTGCAGAAGAACCAAGAAAGCCAATTATTCTAAGCATAATAGACCCAGCTACTGCTTTCTTTCTATTACTTAGTGTCAGACAAGATCGCCAAGTTCTCATCACCTGCTGTTTCAAGACATTTGCTCATCTAGGCATTCATCCCTATAAAAACATTCACATATGAGACTGGCCATGGTGGTGGACACCTTTAGTCTCAGCACTCAGGAGACAGAGGCAGACGGATCTCTGGGAGCTCAAGGCCAGCCTGATCTACAGATAGGATTCCAGGCCAATCAGGGCTATACAGTGAGCCTCTGTCTCAAAAAAACCAAAACAATAACCATTTACATATGAATAGAAACAGAGTTCTGTGTATAGCACCCCACCAACAAAACAAATCCATCCTCAGAAGGAACCGCATACCCCAGCCAAGAGGTCTGCAGGGAGATGAATGCACACACACACACACACACACACACACACACACACACA
>CABHPR010139287.1:24425-36372 GCA_902168415.1 Peromyscus melanophrys | reverse complement strand
CACACACACACACACACACACACACACACACACACACAGGCTCACACTTGCCTGAGAACATGCCCTGAGATAACCTTCACACCCTTAAGAAGCAGTACCTTCTAGGAATTGAAGTTGTAGGTTAGCGGAAGGGCGCTTGCCTGTAAACACTTCACATGTGCTAATTATCCTTGTGTGAATGGAGACAGAAAGCTCACAAATACAGCAAGTCTCAGGAAAATGTGACCAGGGTCCGCTAGTGTTGAACACGATTAACTCATGAAGGAAAGGCTGTAAATGATTGTTGTCAACGGCTGAGAGAGGTAGGTGAGAGTCAAAACTTTCATATCAGCCTGAAACTGGGTGAACCGGGCTGGGACTCTGTTACAGGAAGGCCTGGTATTGGGAAGTCAGGGGACACATCTCAGAAACTAGTCAGACTAGGAGACTGAATTAGGAAGAAAGACCATGGCCGCAGTTACCACCAAATAAGGGCAGTAGACCAAGCAGCAGAGCCTACAGGAGTGGAGCATGGAAACATTACGAAACGATGAAACTCTAAGAGAGGACGTTTAGGGAAGGCTAGACCAAGGTCTGTTAAGTTAGAAGAAGAGACAAGCGACATTGAGAGAACACTCTTCCACTAAACCACAGCCCCCATTCCGCACACCGCCACCCCTGCTTCTTTTTTTTTAACACAGGGTCTCATGTAGCCTAAGCTAGACTTAACTCTCTGTGTAGCTCAGGATGACCTTGAACTCTGGGTCTTCTGGCCTCCATGTCCTAATTGCTGGAATTACAGGCAAGCACAACTGACTCCCTTTTTCTTTTTTCTTTTTTTTTTTTTAATTTTTAATAAATTCGTTCTTTTGAGACGGTCTAAACTTGCTGTCTAGCTCAATCAGCTCTTAAGCTCCCGATCCTCCTGCCTCAGCCTCCTGAGCAGCTGAGGTCACAGGCCTGTGCCTGTGAAGACACTACATTTCCCAAAAACATCGAGTGACAAAACTAGGTGACCCAATTGTGTGACCACCCTGTGACTCTCCTTGATACAGAAGGACCCAGCTAATTCTCTAACCAAAACACAAACAGAAATTAGAGTAGATAGCATTATTCCCTGACAGTATGACATGGGTTTCTGGCAATCCCCCAGTGACAGAGGTGTCTGGCTAGAAGTTAGTGGAGAAGCAGACTGAGTGGTTATAAGGAGAACAGAACGAGGCTGAACCTGTCAAGGAGAGTGGGGGAAGCCATACAGCCTTATCCAGCCATGCGTAGTCTGCCCAATGGCTAACACCCAGCAATGGGTCGTCAGCTGGAGCTCACTGTTGCCCACATCTGTAAATCTGTGGTCCTTAACAATAGCAAACCCTGCACAACATCTTCACTGAACTTGGAGAATGCCCACACTGGACACATCCCATCAAATGACTCGAGCAGCTCAGTGGCAATCTCTGTTAAGTTGTGGGCATTTGCCAGTACTGCCCTGGGCCCAGGCCTGTCCACTCCTACTTCACAACCCAGGTCTCCAAAAGATAGGATCTCTCACACCACAAAATCCATACAGATCTCACAGGGACACAGAGGACATCAAACAATGCTCCTAGTCTCATGGTTCTCGATGGGAAGATTTCAGAAACACGTGGCAGCTAGCAATAGGAACTGGGAGGAAAAGGAAGTGGGACTTTGAAAGTGTTATCAAGGTGTGTGTGTGTTGAGGGGGGGTCTTCTGTGATAACTACTGCCAATTGCAATCACTGCTCTAACAAGTTACATGTCCTAAGTGGACCTCACAACTCCCCCCATTTACCAACTACCCTCACTCAGCATAAACGTACATATACCCCATACCATATATATCATTGGTTTGACGTGAAAGGTGGTCAAGATAAAACAAATACAAAGGAAAGTTCAGATGAGACTGACCGCCCTCCAAGAGGAATGCCATCTCGCGGAACAGTCTGTCCCAAAGTTTGTCCACCTACATCATGGTTACCTGAGTGTTTGTTTAAAATACATCCTAAGATAAGTCTAGGGGTACAAGCCTGTAATGGCGGCTTTGAGAGTGGCTGAGGCACTCTCAAAGTTCACAGACTAGAGTTTGTTCAAGGCCAGCCTTGAACTTAGCAAGACCCCATCTCAAAACAAAAAGCAAAAAGGGGACGTAACTCAATGATAGAGTGTTTGCCTATCATGCACAGGTCCTGGGTTAAATTCCTAGTACCACAAATAGTGATTAAATGTATTTCTGAACCGCAGTGCTCACCAAGTGAATCAGAAACTCCTGCTGAAATGATCTATGCTGTTGGCTAAGAGCTACTGTCCTAGAGAGCTCAGCCTCACATGTACATCTGTGACCTGTCCCGGCTCTCCAGTCCCCAGAACAACTCTGCTGTACCAGAGGCTCCCACACAGTGACTAGCATCACTTCAGGCTTTTTTTCCCCCTTTAGTGCCAGGGATTGAACCCAAGACCTCGCACATGCTAGGCAAGTGCTCTACCACTAAGCTCTACCCAATTCTATTCTTTTCTCCTTAGATATACCATTTTCATGACCTTGACAAACACCTTCAACCTTGCAATCTACTAGAATCTGATGGTATCATGTGCTCATAGTGGCTTTCTCTCTAAAAGCAAAAACCAGTTCTTAGTCACTGTCCACTCACCGTGTTGACCGAAGACCTCCTGCTTTCTCTTCTCCTGTGGAAACCTTGCTTCTTCTGAAGCTGCCATCCACTTCCAGAGATGTTAAAATCAGAACTCTCCCAGCCCAGCGCAGCTCTGCCCAGCATGGGCAACACCTCCCCCCACCCCCACCCCCACCTGCGCTTACTTCCCATGAGCAGGCCTTGTCGCTGAGAGCCATCTAGTCTCCCCTTTGACTTTACCCAAAGCTGCATTTTTCTCCAGATCTTCCAGACTGATGGCCTACAGCCTCTGCCTACCCAGGAATTAGGGAAAGCCAGTGCTACTGAAGACTAGCAGAGGGCATCTTAAGGTTAAGATTTTCAGGGGCTGGTGTATGTCACCACAGGTACTGGAGATTGTCCTTCAAAGCATCTTCTCTATCATAGTCATTGTTGGACCTTGTCCTCCTTCCAAGAGGAGATTTCAAAGACAGAAATTAGTCTGGTCCTATCTGGGGTACCGTTAGGAAATCCCTAAACATAAAATCTTAGTCTCTGTAAAGTCCCAGGTACCATTGTCTTCCCTACACCGCACCTCTCCAGTTCCAGAGTGCCTCTCATCCTTCTAGGGACATTTTAACAAGGGACTAGTTGATCTCAACCACAAGCCAGCAGGAAATACACATGTAAAACCCAGCCACTCCCTAATAGCAAAGCCGGAGGGAGGGTCTCCTTCCACTCTTTTCGGTACGTCTGAGTAACAGCACAGCTATATGAGTCTCCCCCCAGGCCTTTTCACCCTGCAATCTTTTTTTTCCTGTCCTAGCTGCCCAGAGAAGTCCACAGCCACTGGCTTCAGGTGTGGCTGTAGATGATGTCCCGTCCCTCTATGCTCCGGATTCCTTTGCCTAGCTGCTCAGCAACAGTATAGTGCCATCTAAATCCCCTTACTGGGGTTAGTGGAGGGAGAAAGAGATGAGTGTCCAGTTCGGAGACCAGCAGAGGTGAAAGGCTGTGGGGAATGCTGGCTTCAGTCCATCTGTGAAGGGCAGCCTGGTGTGCCACTTCCCAACACGGAGCTCCACCCAGCCTGCACGTCTCTGCACATGACCCCTCTCCCTCCGTTGTCGCCAAGTGGTTATCCTGAGCAAGTTTGGTGGCTTTCGGTTTGCCGCAGTGCCAGAATCTGAGTCACTGGTCACATGCCAGTGCAATACTGCCAATTGTGGCGGCATCGACTTGGTTGGGTGCCAAGCAGTGGGACCCAGATGGTGATGATGAAAGAGAGAGGAAGGAGAGGGAAGCACCAGGGAGAAAATCCAGGCACACTTCTAAGAGTGGACGGTACAAATGGGATCCACGAAAAGGTACCCTCGCCATGTCACAGCCCAGCTGCCCACGCAACCCCTCCCTGCAGCACCTGCAATCATGGTATATACAGACCGGGCTAGAGGATACGACGGCCATCTTCAGCTGGGAGATGACTGGAGGCCAGCACTGTGGGGCTCACCACGCTTCTTCCTTGGGGTCTTAGCGATGGCACGCTCCCTCCATTGTGTCCTCATGCGGCATTCAGCTCTCCATGTCTAAGAGGGAATGGGAAGGAGGACCTGGCAGAAAAGTCTATTCTCCCAAAGAAAACATCCTTCATCTCACCATCTAACTCCTGGCACAACAACCTTCTTAACCCAGTTAGAGGGGCACTGTTACCCTCCCCAGTCTACACAACACCAGAGCCATGCCAGGCTCCATGGGCAGTGCCAGCTTCCCTCGCAGCCCAGTTCTCCTGCTGTCTTCCTCGGTGTTCTCTTGAGGCCACACTGGCAGCCCAAAGAGGTTCTCCCTGGGTAGTAGTGGCACAGTCCCTCTCCTCCCTCTTCCATTCTTCCTTGGCACCTCCCCATCTACTCTCTTCACGCCCCAGACTGGAACAGAGATAACTCCTTCCTAGTCCAGACACTTCTCAGAGCTCATCCTAGAGGGCCAGCGGCATCGGCAACACACTCCCTCCCTACCTCCTTGTCCCTCCAGTCCCCATAACCCCAGACCTGGGCACGAGCCCAACACTGGTGATGCCAACAGCTCTTGTGTGCCGCACCTTCCTCCCAGAGCACAAGGGCTCCTGTCACTGCCCCTCCACGCGTCCCCTCCCATCTCCATGGGCACAAGGGTGGCAGCTGCCGTGCCCATGCCTGCAATCAAACAGCATGAAGCAACTCGTGCACCCTCTTCTCCCCTCCAAGGCCCCACTCCTCTCCCCTCCCTCTTCCACTCCATCCTTCTGTCCTTCTAGTTGGATGCTACAGTGGCGACCGCAATGCCAACCCCCACCCGTGCCCAGGAGGCTCACATACAACACACGCATATGCGTACATGTACACACGCGCGCACACAAACACATACACACACGGCCCCATGAGTGCCAGGCAGCGGTGGGCAGACACACAGCAATGCAGTGACTGGTACCCGAGGAGGCAGCCAGATTCGGCACCTGATCCAGTACCCATTTGGGATTGGGTGGTGGGCAGGCAGGCGAAGGGGTGATGGAGGCAGGCGATGGCCCTAGGTTGGCAGCCGATGGAGCTAGGAGAATGGAGGGAACAGATGCTCTTTGCCCAGCCTCCCTCCCTCTCTCTCCCTGAGATCAGTGCCAAGCTGGGGGGATGGGGAGAGGGGAAGATGGGGGAAGGGTGGCATTTGGAGAGCTGGCAGGCGGGGGGAGCTGGGTCCGCCCAAGCTGGGCAGTGCCGGTACTGGCTGCCGCCTCTCCACTCTGCCATCTGTCTCGCTTCTCTCCCCACCCCTTTCTCTTTCCCTTTCTCTTTCTTTCTCTTTCTTCTTCAACCATAGTAAAATGAAAAGAGGAAGACAGGGTCCTCATCCCACCCATCCCAACCTCTATACCACCCCCCTCCTTCTTCCCCACAACTCACCACACCATACCACCACCAAGCCATCTGTGCTCTCTCGCCTCCTGGCTCGGTCACCTTCTTTCACTCGCCTTCACCCTCATGCCAAAACAGGTGCAATTTCAATATATATAATAAACATTATATGTTATGTATATATATGCACACACACACACACACATATATATATATACATTTAAAGGCAACTTAAAATGAAAACTATTTCCTTTGGAATGTCCTGTCCTTCAGAGTCTGGGTCCTCGTTGCCAATATTTATGTGGCAGGCAAAGGGAGGGGACCCTGTCCTCAGCTGGTGCCCATGAATCTGATGCCAAGGAGGAGGGGTGGCTGGGGTGGGGTGGGGGTGGGGTGGGGTACCGGGAGAGCGCTCTTCTTTCTGCGCCCGTGGTTGTTTCTTTTTTCCCTACTCTTCTACTTCCGGAGTAGATTCAAATAGACCTAGAGTCTTCCCCACCCCCAGCCCCCCAGCCCTGGTTTCCAGGGCCCCTGTGCCCTTCTCTCCCGGCGTTTGATTCTATTCCTCGATCACCCTTTCCGTTTTTGTGTGTGTACGTGTGCGTGCGTGCAAGTGTGCTCGCATCCATGGCAGTGGGCACCGTGCCAGCCACCACACTGCCATCTGCGATGCCTTCTGCAGCCTCGGCTACTTCTCTCTGCCACCTTCGGCTCACAACCCCCCAGCATCCTAGCTCCCCACCCCCAGTCCCCAATCATTAATTAGCTACTGAATTAATTAAATCGTGAATGCTAATTAACATTCCTACAGGGCAGGCTGCCAGGCTGGGGGCAGAGAGAACACAGAGGAGGCAGAAGGAACCCAAAGGAGGGATGAAGGAGAAAGATGGCAGGGTGGTGACAGGCAGGGCAGGGCTGCAGGTAGAGGTGACTAGCATGGAAAGTGGGGTGTTAAACACCTAGAGGTAAGTGAATGCAACACAGCGGAGCCTTCCCACCCCAGTGAGGCATACGAAATTCCTCATCAACTTACCTCCGTCCGATCTGAGGCCAGCTCAGGGGACTCTGATGGTGGCATGGCTCACATGCTGCCAAACATAGCAGCCAGAGTTCAGTCTCTGAGAACCACGTGCAGAAAGGAGAGACCTGACTCCAGTCAGTGTCCTCTGACTTCCACATACACGCCATAGCATACATGCCCACACGCATGTGCATACAATAAATACATGTAATAAAATAACTAAATAAAGGCTTCTCTATAAAAAGAAAGAAAACCAACTCTGAAACTGTGAGTCAACAGCTATGACATGTCCGCCCATCACTGGCCCTCAGACCAGGGCCCATGTGGAGCCCATCCTCTTCTGGCTGCCATAGGCACCAGGCACACACTTGGTGCACATACATACATACATGCAGGCAAAAACACTCATACACATAAAAATGAATAAATCTTTAAAAAACACAACATTACATTTTAAAAACAAAACAGCTGTTAACAGTGTTTACCCTACCTATTCTCCAACTCGTTAGGTCATGGTACCCCATGCATGTGTGTTTGTGTGTGTGTTTAATTTATTAGCAGGGGCACATGTCCGCCACAGAGCATGTTTAGAGACCAGAGAACAACTTCTGGGAGTCAGTTCTCTTCTGCCTCCACGGATCCTTGAGGTGGAACTTAGGTTGTTGGGTTTGGCAGCAGGTACCTTTACTGAACCAGTTCAATGACCCTCTGTTTTTGCTTTCCTGAGACAGGGTCTTGCTATGTAGTGCAAGCAGGCCTCAAACTTAGTGTTGTAGCCCAGGCTGTCCTTAAACTCACAGCAGTCCTCCTGAGTGCTAAGAGTAAAGTACAAGCCACCAAGCCCGGCTTCCACCTCTTTATCTCACCTTTTTTCTTCTTCATTTTTCTTTCTTTTTCTTTTTTTGCTCCTCTAAGGATTGAACCCATGACCTCGTGTAAGTTAGACAGATGTTCCACCATGAGCTATACCTGCTTTGGGGAAAGTACTGCACCAAATGATCAGATTTTTGTCTAGAAGCTGGCAGACAAGACAGATCCATTGTCTCAAGGTAAAAAGGATTCTTTTTTTTTGTTTTTTTGTTTTCGAGATAAGGACTGTCTATGTAAACCTGGCTGTCCTAGAACTATGTAGACCAGGCTGGCCTCGAATTCACAGAGATCCATTGGCCTCTGCCTCCCAAGCGCTGGGATCAAAGGTGTGTGCCACCACACCCAGCCTGGTGAAGAGGATTCTAAGAGTCTATAAAATAACAACATAGAGCTCCATTATCTAGATATAAACCAGGACTATCAAGCTAGCTCCCAGTGGAGAAACCTATCGCTCTTTTGAATCACAGTGTCTTAGGGTCACTACTGCTGTGATGAAACACCATGACCAAAGAAACTTGGGGAGGAAAAGGTTTATTTAGCTTATACTTCCACATCACAGTTCATCATCAAAGGAAGTCAGGACAGGAACTCAAACAGGGCAGGAACCTGGAGGCAGGAGCCAATGCAGAGGCCATGGAGGGGTGCTGCTTACTGGCTTGCTCCTCGTGGCTTGCTCAGACTAATTTCTTATAGAACCCAGGACCACCTGCCCAGGGATGGCACCACCCACAATGGGCTGGTCCCTCCCCCATCAATCACTAATTAAGAAAATGCCCTACAGGCTTGCGTACAACTCTTTTTTCTTTTTCTTTCTTTCTTTCTTTCTTTCTTTTTTTTTTTTTGTTTTTTTTTGTTTTTGTTTTTTCTTTGTATAACAGCTCTGGCTGCCCTGGAACTTGCTCTGCAGACCAGGCTGACCTCAAGTTCACAGAGATCTACCTGCTTCTACCTCCGGAGTGCTGGGATTAAAGGCATGGGCCACCACTGCCAGGCAACTACGGTCCTATATTACGGAGGCATTTTCTCAGTTGAGGCTCCCTCCTCTGATGACTCCAGCATGTGCCAAGTTGAGATAAGACGATCAGGCACATGCAGACCATACTTTCAAGGGGCAGAGTCCTTAGCAACCACCAAGTCTACCTGCGAGTCAGCTGGAACTCCGGGTGGGTATTGCATGTCAGTAATCTCAGCACTCAGGAGAGGGTTTGCCAGTTACCCACGGCTCCCAAGGAGCTTGACAGATCCTCCCTTTACTGGTCTGGTTTTCCACTCCTGCCCTGGCCTTCACCTGCCTTTGGGCCCTGCAGCATCTGGGGGCTTCAGGAGACTGCCCTGCACCCTGTGAGGGTCGTAAGCCATCACAGGAGCTTGTGTGTCACACAGTTTCCCCCAACTGTTCTGGACATCCTGGTCCAGAACCTTCTTCTAGCTGTCTTCTCCCTCTCTTCTGGAATGCTCTCATATTACAAAGCACTGCTCTGCCATGAACCTAGCTTCTACCACAGCCTCAATCCCACTCAGTCTCAGAGACCCAGGCACCTCCAGGGACGTTCCTAGCAAGTTTCACTTTGCTTAATCCCTGAGGCTGTTTAACCTCTGTACCACTGACCTCAGGGGTCTCTCTCTCTCTCTCTCTCTATATATATATATATATATATGTGTGTGTGTGTGTGTGTGTGTGTGTGTGTGTGTGTGTGTGTGTACCATGTGTATGCCTGGTGCCCAAGGAGGCCAGAAGATGGCATTGGATTCTCTGGGACTGGAGTTACAGACAGTTGTGAGCTGCACGTGTGTGCTGAGAACCAAACCTGGGTCCTCTGCAAAAGCAGTAAGTGCTCTAACTCACAGAGCCATTCCTCCAGCCCCCAGATAAAATGTCTTACATCTTATGACCGGGTGGTGGTGGTGGTGGTGGTGGTGGTGGTGGTGGTGGTGGTGGTGCACACCTTTAATCCCAGCACTCGGGAAACAGAGGCAGGCAGATCTCTGAGAGTTCGAGGCCAGCCTGGTCTACAGAGTGAGTTCCAGGACAGCCAGGGCTACACAGGGAAACTCTATTTCAAAAAAATAAAAACAACAAAAAGACGTCTTACATGAGCCGGGATGTGGGCTTGCTCTACCAGCATGAAGAGGCCCTAAGGCAGGCCTCCACGAGCTTCTGAACATCACTGTCACGACGACCCACTTCCCTGCCGCCATCCTTTCTTGGCCCACTCATGGGTAAAGGGCGACAGAGTAAAGTCCCGTTTTCAATCAGAGAAAGTGAGAGAAAAAACCTAGACATTTTCACAGGATATAGTTGTTTGTTCTACACACACACACACACACACACACACACACACACACACAATTTTCATTCTCTCCCTCTACATCTCTATGCAAGGGATCAAATGTAAAGCCCCGAGCATGCTAACAAGAACAACAAAAACAACAAAAAGCCTCTCTCTCTTGAGGCTCCCTACTTTCTGTGACTCTTCGAGGAGCCCACACCTATATACCCAGGGTGCATCTTATTTTCTTTTTCCTAAAAAAAAAAAAAGTCTTTCTCTTACTTTCGAATATGAAAATCTTTTTTTGTTTTGTTTTGGTTTTTTTTTTAATCTCACTCTGTAGACCAGGCTGGCCTCGAACTCACAGACATCCGCCTGGCTCAGCTGGGATTAAAGGCGTGCACCACCGCCACCCAGCTATGAAAGCCCTTATTAACAACCCTCCAAAACAAGCAAGCGGGCTGGGGAGACAGCTCAGTGGGTAGGCGCGCTTGCTGTACAAGCGTGGGGTCTGCTTCAAATCTCTAGCACCCATATAAAACGCTAGGCCTGGCCACACACACCTTTCACCCCAGTGTTGTGGTGGGAAGAGACAGGAAGACCCCTGAGTTTGCTGGATGCTAGCCAGTCCAGTGAGAGACTCCATCTTGACAGAATAAGGTCCAAAGTGATAGAGTAGTATATCTAATGTCCTCCTCTGGTCTAAACACACACACACACACACACACAATGGTGGGGAATGTGATAGTCAAGGGCTCTACCAATAACCAGAACCCAGCCCTCAGGACATAGTTTTTTGTTTTGGTCTAGTTTGGTTTGGGATTTGTTGTTTTGTTTTTGTTTGTTTGTTTGTTTTGGTTTTTTGAGACAGGGTTTCTCTGTGTGGCCCTAAGTGTTCTGGAACTCACTCTGTAGACCAGGCTGGCCTGGAACTCACAGATCCACCTGCCCCTGCCTCCCAAGTGCTGGGATTAAGATGTGCACCACCATCAACTGCCCATAGTTCTTAAAGAAAGCTATCTTTACTAAATTATTCCTTCGAAGAAGCCCAGCTCGCTAGAATTATGGTCCAGCCTCGCTCACTTTCCCTTCCAGAGCCCAGTTCACCTCTCAGCCACCTCAGCATTGTGCTCTGGTCAGCAGCAGAGGTATCACAGAGCCAAGGTATAAATGATGACTGTTGAATTAGCAAATAACACTGCCAAGCCTGGCCAGCTCCCTGCAACAGTGGCAGTTGGCTACAAAATTCAATATTGATACACTGTGTATAGTCTTCTGGAACCATCACCCTGGCGAACAAGGATTCTCTAAGCCTCCTACCGTCTGTGGCAAAGAAGAGGACGCTGGCCAGGGATGGCCACTGGGAGTGAAACGGGGGTGGGAAGGTGGGGGGGGGGTAAGGGGGTGGGGTGGGGGGTGTCAAGCAGAGGAACAGAAAGTACTCAGTGCCCCTTACTTCTAGAGATTCCCAACAGGCACTACCTACTTTCACCCTCTGACCCAGACATGCACCCCATGTTAGGACCTCTGCACCAGCTAGTCTCTGGGCATTTCGATATGACTACACAGCCAGCCACCTGCCTTCCTGCTCTTTGTTGGCTGTGATGGCTTTCCTTGGTTGTCAACTTTTGGAATGAACATTTGGAATGAACTACAATCCAGAAATGGAGGGCGCACTGGTGAGATTTTTTTTTTTTCCCTTGGTTTGAAGTGGGTGAATCCATTTCTAGTCCGGACCTTTGAGGTAGGAAGATGCATGCCTTTGCTCTGGATCTTGAGACAGGAAGACACACTTTTTATCTGGGCCACACCTTCTGCCGGAAGCCTATATAAGGAGATGGAAGAAGGAAGCTTTTGCTCTTTGCCTGCTTGCTCTTGCCTTGGTAGCCGGTCCAGTCCTTCACTGGTAGTAGAGTCTTCTTCAGGATTCCAGCGTCTACTGAAGACCAGCTGAGACATCCAGCCTGGTGGACTGAGCAACTTCTGGATTCTTGGACTTCCATATCATAGCCAGCCATTGTTAGATTAGTTGGACCATAGCCTGTAAGACATTCTAATAAATTCCTTTCCTATATGAATAGAAAGAGAGATTCATTCCATAAATCCCGCACTCTAGAGAGCCCTGCCGAATACACTGGCTGAGGCCTATCCTCATCTCCCTGTTTAATACAGCAATCTGTTCCCTTTCCCAGATTCCCTTTGCTGGGTTCTTCTCCCCATCACCTGCACCGTCTCCTGACATAGTTCATACCCTGACCGTTGTGTTTGCTGGGTTCTCCTCCCCATCACCTGCAC
>CABHPR010139287.1:0-24415 GCA_902168415.1 Peromyscus melanophrys | reverse complement strand
GTCTCCTGACATAGTTCATACCCTGACCGTTGTGTTTGCTGGGTTCTCCTCCCCATCACCTGCATCGTCTCCTGACATAGTTCATAACCCGGTCGTTGTGTTTGCTGTCCGTCTCCTGTCTCACCTGTGGCAAGCACGCTACAAGGGGGAGGACCTTGGCTTCATTTGCTGGTATAACCCTAAGCACCAACAGTGCTCGGCACAGGAGGTGCCCGACAAGTGGAGTGGGCGTTCTCTTTTTCACCAGAGCCGGTGCAACAGAGGACTGACTCCTGCAAGTACACCTGGGACACACGAGTGTGCACATTCGCCACACAGAAAAAAGCAAATGTTCATTTTTTTAAAGAATTGTCTGATTAGTTTGTTGACCTTGCTTATTCCCAGACCGTCCTTCAGAGACCTTAGTTCAAAGGGGTGGGGAAGGGCCTGCACCCTAACAACTCTCCCCAGGTCCCTGTCCCCAAGATGGTGGGCTACACTTTGAGGATCTTTAATGCAGACAACTGGAAGATTCTGTTTCTTCTGTGAATTCACTCAATATCGGTTTATGGCACTGCCCTGAGACTAGGACCAAATACATACATACATACAAACATACAAACATACATACATATGTACATACATACATACATACATACATACATACAAACAGGAAGAGTGGAGTGGGCGTTCTTTTTTTTTCAGCAGAGGCAGAAAAACTAAAGTAGTGTACAAAGAGACATGAAAAAAATCTGATGGAGTGATGGGCTGGAGAGATGGCTCAGAGGTTAAGAGCACTGGCTGCTCCTCCAGAGGTCCTGAGTTCAATTCCCAGCAACCACATGGTGGCTCACAACCATCTGTAATGAGATCTGGCGCCCTCTTCTGGCCTGCAGGTGAGCATGCAAAACAGCACACTCATACATAAAATAAATAAAACTTAGAGACTGATGAACTGAGCCAGGAGGTGGTGGCACACCCCTTTAATCCAGCACTCAGGAGGCAGAGGCAGGCAGATCTCTGTGAGTTCAAGGCCAGCCTGGTCTACAGAGTGAGTTCCAGGACAGCCAGGGATACACAGAGAAACCCTGTCTCAAAATAACAACATAAGAACAGTGGAAGTTGCCTTCCTCCATTCGTCTTATGTGAAGAGAACAGGCTCAAATGAGGGAGAGAGCCGGGCCTGGCCTCTGCTGGAAGCCCTCCAAGACCAAGCACAGCACAGACTCTTCCTCAGACACGTTAATGGACAAAGTTGAAGGGATCCAATATTCCAACCCTGGAGTTTGCTGTTGCACTGGACAGCTAGCTGCACCTTCCCAGGAAGATGTCCTCAATGGGACAAAACAACACACCTCCATCAGATCTCAGTCCGTGGACAGACTCCAGGCCTTTCTAGAACAGAGGCCTGGAAGAAGGAAAACAAGCCCGAGGGGAGAGGGTCATCAAGATGCCCCAATGCCCACAGCACACACGGCCTCTGTAAGCCTACAGGCAGAGCTACACAGGAAGGTGCAGCCAGGGGCAGAGCACTGTGGGCCTTCCTCTGGTCTGTTCTCCTTGTCTCCTCTGTCCTTACAGATGTGACTAGAGAAAGCATTCTTCCTGCTCATCCACCCAGAAGAGATGATGAGTCACTCAGGTGCAAGACCAGTGGGGCCAGATCCCAGGACCAGAGGTCAAAAAGGAGCCCAGGCTGCCTCTTCATCTTCATAACCGTCTGTCACCCGAAGGGTCCAAAGACCAGCTTCATTTCCTTCAACATGAGAAATCATAATAGTGGTATCTTTCACTTTACATTTCATCTGCAGCAGGAATACACTAACTAATCTAGTCAACAGTTCTGTGAAATGGGGGCTATTCTTCTACCCATATGACATATGGAGAAATTGAGGCAGAGAAGTTCACCACTGGGAGAAACAGCTAAGATTCCAGGTAGGCTGCCTGAGCTTCAGAGCTCAATTTTGCTTATTTGTTTGTTTGTTTGTTTGCTTGCTTGCTTGTTTGTTTAGAGACAGCCACCTTACTGTATCTCCCAGGCTGGCCCAAATTCAAGATCCCCCTGCCTCAGCCTACCAAGCGTTGGGATTAGCAGGTCTGCAGCACCACGCTAGCTTACTCTTAACTCTATTGCTTGCTCGTTCTAGGTCTATAGACAGAATCTTTGTTGCTCTAAGTAGCAAATCCAAGACTAGCTCTAAGTCTCCCCAGTTCCAGGACTGTGCAGGGACTCAAGTTCCCACCTCTACACCAAGAGCAGGAAGGAGTATCACAACGTCAGCAGGGTTTATATACCTACTCAGTTAGATGAACTAGAAGTTCTTTAGGCCCCTAGGTAAGACGGTATCCTACTGTCCTACACTAGATGATCTAACCTAGAATACTTCTCGTCTAGTTGGTCTTACATTTGTATCACTCACAGTCACTCAATGCGCAATTAATAAGTGTCTACACAGTGCAAGGAATTACACTAGGCCTGCAAAAGAGCAATCATCCACACATACAAAAACTAAAAGCAAACTGTTGCTATGCAGCAGAAGGAATAAGAAAACGACATTCAGGAGACAGGTCAGAAAAGATAATTGTACATATGGTACATTAAGAAGAGAGCTGGGGGCTGGAGAGAAGGCTCAATGGTTAGCAAGCTTTGCTGCTGCTGCTGCTGCTGCTGCACCGGACCTAGCTTTAGATCTCAGCACCTACATGGCAGTTCACAACTCCAGTGCCAGGGGACCTGACACCCACCTTTGGCCTCTAAGGGAACCAGACACACATATGGTGCATATCCAATAATGCAGACGAAACACTTCTACACATAAAGATAATATAAATAAAAACAAATGAATCTTTAAAATAAGAGTGAGTTTTGCCACACCTAATGGCACAATATCAACACTTTGGAGGCTACGGCAAGAAGACTGAGAGTTTGTGATGGCCTGAGCTACAAGATAACACCTGTCTCAAAAAATAAATTGAACAGTGGGCTCTGGATCCCAGCTGTCTCTCTATGAACCCCCCCTTGCCTCAGTTTCTCTGTATGTAATATGGGTGGAATAACCTCCTTCACAGAGCTGTTGCCTACATGAGCTGATATGGCACCTGATATAGAGGAAACACTAAGTGCAAGGTGGTCACTATTACGATTGCTGCCATTGAAGGAAAGAAGCTAGTCTCTAGAGGCTGCGGCTGACAGTCAAGAAATGTAAATGTTGCTCTGAGGTCACTGACAGCAACCCCAACATTTCAGCAAGGGTCTAATGACAAGTCTGTGCTCCAGACAGGGGACTTCAGTACCTAACAGGGGGGCAGAGTTGAACAGGGACAGAACCAGAGGCAGAGCTCTCAGGAGGCTCTGGTGTTGATGTTTCGGCTGATTTTAGATAAACAAAAATAATGGGAACAACTTGCCTCAACTGTATATAAGGAGTAAGTAAATAAAAATTAGAATGACGGTCTGTGCTTGGAGGCCTCAGGAAGACAATGGAGCCACCTAGCAAAAGAGTGACGAAAAGAAGCGAGTCTGACAAGAAAATAACGGAGCTGGCTTAAAAAACATGAAGATAAAGTGTATTTGAATCATCCAAGTGGAAGTAACCACTAAGCAGATGGATATATTGGAAACTCAAAGAAGAATTCTGGGCTCATAGAGTCTTAGGAGATGTTAGGAAATTGATGTTGTTAAAACTAAGAAGTGGGGGCTGGAGAGATGGCTTATTAGTTAAGAGCACACACCATTCTTCCAGAGGACCCGGGTTCAATCCCCAGCATCACATCACATCCACAACCTCCAGCTCCTGGGGATCCAACACCCTTTTCTGACCTCTGTTGGTGCCCCCCACCCACACAGCATACACCCACAGAGACACACATACACACATATACATGGATTAAAATGAAAATAAGCCTTTAAGAAACCTACAGAAGTAAATGGTATCACTCCATGACATGATCCTAAGTGAGAACAGAAGTGAAGGACAGGCTCAGGGCTCAAGGCATCAGAGGACAGAGCATCATAGGCCTGAGGCCAACCTGGGTATCAGCTCTAGGCCAGCCTGAGAAACGAAACCAGCCAGGTATGCTGGACATGGGGGTACATGCCTTTTATTCCCAGCACTGGGGAGGCAGAGGCAAAGTTCTAGGCCAGCCAAGATGACATAGTAAGACCCTGTCTCAAAAACAAAAACAAAACAAAACAAAAGCATCCAGGTCTGGTGGCTCAGGCTTGTAAACCCAGCTATTGGGGAAGCTAAGGCAGGAAGATTGCATGTTCGAGGCACATCTGGACCACAGTGAATCCAAGGGCATCTTGGGTATTTTTTAGAAAAGACTTATTTGGGCTGGAGAGATGGCTCAGTGGTTAAGCGCACTGGCTGTTCCTCCAAAGGACCCAGGTTCAATTCCCAGCAACCACATGGCATCTCACAGCGTCTCTGTAACTCTAGGTCCAGGGGATCCAATGCCCTCATGCAGACATGAATACGGACAAAACACCAATGCACATAAAATAAAATTAAATAGTCTTTTTTAAAAAAGAAAAGACATGTATTTTTAACTTATATGTGTGTTTTGTATGGATGTATGTTTGTGCACCACATGCATGCACTGTCCATGGAATTGGTTGTAAGCAGCCATATTGGTACTAGGAATTGAACCCAGGTCCTCTGGGAGAACAGCCAGTGCTCTTAACCACCGAGCCATCTCTCCAAGCCCCATCCTAGGTAAAATAAAAAGTAAAGAGGCCTGAGGATTTTTTTTATCAGCAGAGCACTTGCCTACAATGCACTAGGTTTGATACACAGTACTTTATTTAAAGAAGAAGAAGAAGAAGAAGAAGAAGAAGAAGAAGAAGAAGAAGAAACAACAACATAAGGAACTCCAACCAAAAAAGAACCTAGGAAAAAAAGAGAGGCACAAAGACAAGGGTGTGAGTAACAGAAGAAACCATGGATATGGTTTCAAGAAAGAGAGGTCAACAGGAGGTCTACAGGACTGGGAAAGGCCAAAGATTTTGTGACTATTCCATTTCTTCCCACATGGGTTACTGACTCAGATCATTGCTTAGGACTTCTGTATTTTATGACCCCTATTTTAATACCACTGAAAAAGAAAACCTATTTATTTATTCAGTAGGTAAAGACACTTGAGGGCCAAGCCTGATGACCTGAGTTTAATCCCCAGAACCCACATGGTGGTAGAGAATCAGTTCCTGGAAGTCCTCTGGCTTCCACCCCATATCTATCTCTCTCTCTCTCTCTCTCTCTCTCTCTCTCTCTCTCTCTCTCTCTCTCTCTCTCTCTCTCCTCTTGCACACACACACACACACACACACACACACACACACACACACACTGGGGGTTAGGTATCTCAATTCCTGAGACCAAGTTGTTTCAGAGTAATTACTAACCTACACAGTCTCTGTCCTTTAACTGCTACAAGTTGTGCCCAAACCCTTGACTGTAGGCTGTTAGGGTCAGGAAAGGAGATTTCTTTGTATTTTTTGTGTATGAGCATTTTGCCCGAATGTGTACCACATGTGTGGCTGGTGCCTGTGGAGAGTCAGAAGAGGGTGTCAGATCCTTTGGAACTGCAGTTACAGAAGGTTTCAAGCCTCCACGTATAATACTGAGAACTGAACCCGGATCCTCTAGAAGAGCAGCCAGTGCTCTTAACTGCTGAGCCGTCTCTCCTGCCCCAAGGAAAGGAGTTCAAAATGCTTTCCTTACCACTCAGCATTCGAGCTGGAACCCGATGGGTAAGCTGGACATTTCGGTCTCCTCTCCTGAACACTTCCTCATGCCTGGGCACCTGTAGAGTTCCTATTCCAGCAACCTCCCTAAAGAAAGAAAAAGTGGGTATGTAGAGGAGTGGTGGAGCTGTGGGCATGGTTTTTCCTTCTTTTATTTTCACTCCAAAAACAAGCAAGCAAGTAAGGAGACAAAAACCTTTTCTTTTTAAAAAAAGGATTTTTTTTTTTTTTACTTTATTGTATGGGTTTTGCCTGCATGTAAGGGTACCATGTGCATGTCTGGTACCCAGTGGGAGGGCAGAAGAGGGCATCATATCCCAGATCCCCTGAAACTGGAGCTACAGACAGTTGTGAGGCACCGAGGAAGAGTAGCACAGGCTCTCAACTGCTGAGCCATCTCACCAGCCCCCAACTTTCTCTTCTTTGAGACAGGGCTTCACTACGCAGTCCAGACTAGCCTGAACCTCTTCAGGTAGACTCTCCTGCCTGTAGAGCCTCCCAGGAGGGAGCTGCACCTTCTGACTGATTGACCGATTAGAATCTCAGTGACTGCAGAGAGCTGGGGATGTTGCAAGTCCAGAGAGAAAAGATCTTGGGCCACCTTTAGCCCTCTTAATAGCCATTCACTGGCCTCTGTCACTGACTGACAGCAAATCACTTGGAATGTACAAACAGAGCACTGGCTTCTCTCTGGAATGTCTTAACTCAGTAGACCAGCATCTTCCACCAACTGCAAAGCTAAGAACATCATCAGATAACATCTGAGGCTTTTATCAGAGGTCCCCACCTTTCTCATGTCTCCACCAACATATGTGAGAGAGTATGGATTTATGACTTTCTTTGTTCTATTACTAGCTTCCACAGTGGAACACGGAATTTGGGGTGACCTAAAAATCTGTGCTATCAGGATATGGTCACATAGTTTGCTTCAGAAGAAACTCTCATCCCCTTTGCGGTGAGAATTGCATTTTCTCATCAACATGCCTCAGTTTCCCAAGGGTTGGAATTATAGGTATGTGCCACCATGTTGTAGTAGTTGCTGGGTTTTTTTTTTTTTTTTTTTTTTTTTACTAAATAGTGAAAAATAAAATAAAGAATAAGAACGGAAAAAAACCAAAACAAAACTGCCAGTCATGGTTGGTGCACGCCTTTAATCCCACCACTTGGGGAAGAGGCAGGGCAGAAGCAGGTGGATCTCTGAGTTTGAGGTTAGCCTAGTCTACAGAGCAAGTCCCAGGACAGTCAGAGCCACACAGAGAAACCCTGTCTCAAAAAACAAAATAAACCCAAAAAATAAAAAATAAAAAAAAAAGGAGAAGAAAAGAAAAAGAAAGCCAACTGGGAGTGGAGAGATGACTCAGTGGTTAGGACCACTCACTGCTTTTCCAGAGAGCCAGGGTTTGATTCCCAGCATCCATATCAGCTGGATCACAACCACTAAGAACTCCAGGTCCTGGGGAGCCAACACCTCTGACCTCTGTGAGCATCTGCACCTACACACACACCCACACAGACACTTACGTATCTATATAATTTAAAAATTAAAGCCGCCAGGTGGCAGTGGCGCACGCCTTTAATCTCAGCACTCGGGAGGCAGAGCCAGGCGGATCTCTGTGAGTTCGAGGCCAGCCTGGTCTACAGAGCGAGATCCAAGACATGCACCAAAACTACACAGAGAAACCTTGTCTTGAAAAACCAAAATAATAATAATAATAATAATAATAATAATAATAATAATAATAGCCAACTGCATTATGAAGAGGCATGAAGGACACTGAACTAAAAATTTAAAATATCAGTCCCTGACCTGGCTGCTACTTGTATCCCAAGCTCTGTGACCTCAGACTTGGCTGCTTTCCTTTCTGCTCACCAGAATGAAGGCTCTTGCTAATGATAACTGTACACACTGTATTCTACATGCTATGTTTACATTGAGGAACGCTTTGCACACATTTCTATTCCTCATTAAAACCCTATGATGTAGCTGCCATCTTCAGCAAATGAAGCAACCAAGGTTGAAGACAACCTACAACTTGCCCAGTGTGTGGAAATGTGTAGTAGCGGTTGAGTTCCCGGGTCACTCGTCTCAGCTCTCCGAACATGCTAACACCTGGTGCCAGTGTAAACACCTCCAAACTGCCTCTCAGCTCCAACGCTCTGGGTTTCTTTTCTTTTACATTTTGGAAGCAAGGCCTCACACTGTAGCTCAGGATACCACAGGAACACCCATGTAGCCTGAACTAGCCTCAGACTCCCAGCAACCTCCTTCCTTCTGCCTCCCGGGGCTGAGATTACAGAGCTGAGCACACACACTTGCACATGTGCACACATACATATACGGCTCCAAAAAACAAATCTATGAGACCATGTTGTTATAGCTGATGGTGATTTAGTCTCAGTCTTCCTTTTTGTTTTTTTGTTTGTTTGGTGTTTTTTTTTTTTTTTCTTGGAGGGGGGCAGTTCAAGACAGGGCTTCTCTGTGTAGTTTTGGTGCCTGTCCTGGATCTTGCTCTGTAGACCAGGCTGGACTTGAACTCACAGAGATCCGCCTGGCTCTGCCTCCCGAGTGCTGGGATTGAAGTCTCAGTCTTCTTATTCTCTCATTTTTTCCTTTTTCTGGCTTGGTTTTTTGAGACAGGGTTTCTCTGTGTAGCCCTGGATGTCCAGGAACTTGCTCTATAGACCAGGCTGGCCTTGAACTCAGAGATCTGCCTGCCTTTACCTCCCCAGTGCTGGGATTAAAGGCATGCGCCACTAGTCCTGGCTACTTATTCTTTCTTACATTATCAATTCTGTAAGTTTTAGTCATTAAATGTTAGAGCTGGAAAGGATCCTAAGAGCTCCTCTAACTAAATGTTTCTCAAATCCGGGAGAAGATACTGTGACAGGCCCCCAGACCTTAGCACAATTGATGCCATGTCAGAGGCACCGAGACACCATTCTGAACCAAGACTCCAGCAATTAGACCTTAACTCCTGCCAATGAGAACAGAGACCTAATCCATCAAAGCCACAGTTCTGGGAAAGTCCCTAAATGTACTAATCTTGCTTTTTGGCTTCTGTAGTTCCGATCCTGGCTAACTGTTCTTGTTAACTGAGGTGTGTCAACCCAAGATGTGGTTTTTGTGCTTAAAAGCTCACCCTGAGAAAGGCTCGGACTTCACTTGGGTCCCAAACACCCTGTGTAGTTGCCAGCTGGCTAATAAAGACTTGCTATTGGCTTGAACCCATGTCTGAGTAGTCTTCTCTTGGTGGATAACAACATTCCTAACAATATTGTTATGAACTAATAACTCAGAACAATATTCCCAACTCCACTTTAGACTGGACCACAACCTTAGGAAGGTGGGATCAGCTTCTCTTTCTGTGTAAAAACACGTATGTATATGCATGCATGGAACTCTGTACAGAGACTGGGGGAAAACGTGGAAGAGTTTCAGTGTACTCCCTTTGTAGTGTCTGAGATTTTCACCTACTCAAAATCAATACTAGGAAGCTCCCCAGGCCAGTCTCCTGTGTCAACCCACACATCAGAAACTCCAGTTCAGGAAACTGCAAAAGTTTATACATAAAGATGTTCACCACAGAAGGAAAAATAAATCCTAGCCAAACAACAATAACAAACTAGAAATAAGCCAGACAAGGGCTATAACCCAGCCAGCTGGGAGACTTAGGCAGGATTTGAGTTCAAGGCTAGCCTGGCCTGCATAGTGAGACCCTATCTCAAAACAACCAGCCATCCACAAAGCCAATCATTCTAATGTCTAATACAGAAATAAATGGTTTTTTATAAGTCATTATATATCCCTGATAAAATATTGTATGTCTATTCAAACCAGCTTATTTTTTACTTGTTTATTTTGCTTTTTTTGAGACAAGGCCTCGCATGAGGCCCCAGCTGGTCTCAACCTTCAGGCAATCCTCTTGTGTCAGCCCCCGAAGTACGGTTTTAATTGTACCTTTTTAACAGTATAGCAAAGTACAGCATGTTAAATGAATAAAAGGTCACCTGCATCCAAGTCCTAATCATAAATCCAGAGTGTAAGATGGTAGGAACTGAAAAGGAAAGTTGGGTGTGGCACACACTCCCACAGTCCCAGCAGAGAGAGGAAGCCGAAGCTCACTTCAGGAGACCAGCCTGGACCAGACAGCAAACCTGTCCTGAAATGAAAGTCATGTCAGATTCTGGAGCAATGATGCCAGCTTCTTATATGACTGTATACTAATCAATACATTTACTAAATAGTGGCTTGTATATAATCTTTAGGATATTGCTATTTATATTTTGTTTGCTTGCTTGCTGTGTTGTTTTTGGAGGTCTCTCTGTGTAGCTGTGGCTAGCCTGGAATTCTCTTTGTAGAGCAGGCTGGCCTTGAATTTACAGAGATCCACCTGGGATGAAAGGCATGTGCTACCATACCTGGCGAATTTGTATCCAAGGAAGCAGGTTTCTGACTCCAAGGGGCCAGCCATCCAGCTGACAAAAAGGTGATAAAAAGAAGCACCAGCGACCAGTGACGCAGGACTTCCTACTGAGCTACTGCACCTTGTGTCTTTTCCAGCCTGAACCAGAATACAAAGCTCCAGCTATTCCTCACTCAAGGACACTCTAGCCACCAGCCAGCCACCCTTCTGCATTCCACACTGGGAACCGGTGCTCTAACCCTCTTGGGGAAAGAATTATCTGGTTTGAAGAGAAGATGCACCCCTAAAAATATGATAGGCTCAAATACAGACCAAGCTCACAGTTCATTCTGGATACAACAAAGAAAGACTGAAGTCAAATCCTGAATTTTCCCATCTTTGATTTTTTGAGTCCTCCAGAATACAAATATAATACAAAACTAGTATTTGCCTGTCTAGGAAAATGATTTTCAAAGTCCATTCTTCTTGCCTTGGCTTTGGGCAAACCTTAACCATTCTGAGCAGATCAGAACACGCTTCTAAAAAGTTCTTTCAGAATAGTATCGTACTACCTTGCAAAGAGGAACTTCACCACCCAGCCTAAAGCAGTCCTCTGAAAACTAAACTCACTTCTTGAGAAGACAGTCAGGGCGGCAAGCCAGCGTCCTCCATATCGTCACCAGGCTGTCCGCCCCGTTAAGGTTTCTGTCGGTTCTACCTCCTAACCTTGGGAGGCTTCCAGGGTCTCCGCTTCTGCAGTATTACAATGCTTATCATTTCCCTTCCTAACAAGTCCATGACTCCTCCTGTCTTTCATGTCTCAGTCTCATCCCACTCTTAAACGGGTTGCCCGGTCTGCCCTTTATTCTCTCTCCATCCCATCCTGTCTTCTCATCCTTGAATCTCTTTGCCTGAACGGACAAGAAGTCTTGCTTTAGTATCCCCATTGTCGTCTTTCCTGTTGAAATGTTAATCAGCACGTGGGATTTAATTAATTCAGCAGCTAATTAAAATGGGAGAGGAAGAGTGGAAGAGGAGGAGGGTAGGAGAGATGGATCCCACTTCAGTGCAGAAGGTATTGCAGAGGACTCTGGGTTGGCTGGCACCATGCCACTGCCCTCCCCCCCCCAACTACACACACACACACACACACACACACACACACACAGCAAGTGGGGAGGAGCAGAACTAAGGGGCATGTCTGGTAGGGTCTCCACCAGCTCATTCAGTCCTGCTGCTGCTGCTGCTCTGTGCGAGGAGAGACAGACAGAAGGAGAAAGCAAGAGAACGGAAGGGCGCAGGCAGCCCCGCATGCAGGAAGAGCTAATGAAGAGGCATCTGAACCAAGTCAGCCTGTCTTCTTCAACACTGGAAGTAGTCAAGAGCAAGGCCTATTCATCCCCAAAGATTAACAGCATCTTGGGGGTCACTAGCGCCCAATGAGGACAAGATGGAAAACACAGCCATTGATCCCATGGAGAAAAGGGGATCGTTTACTTTGGCAATCAGGGAGCGTTTCTGTACTTCTTTCTGAAGCATGCTGTTTCCTCAGCGTGAGCGGGCAGAGGGCAGCTGGGGAAAGATGGGTGGGAGTGAGAGGGAGTGGGCATGGGTGAGTAGATAGATGCAAAAGAAAGAGATTCAAAGAAAGAAAAATGAAGGCTGCAGAGAAGGCAGAAGTGGTGGAAGGCAGAGAGAAAAGAGTAGAGGAGAAGGAAGAGGCGGCTGGCGCAGAGCCTTGCTTTCTTTGCCAAGATGCAGAGAGGAATGGGATGCGGTGCAGGGGACTTCCATGCACTGGCCCTGCTCAGCTTAGGCCAGGCAGCAGGGAGGGCAGCAGAGCAGGGTAGCAGAGCAGGGAGAGGGCAGAGGCAGAGCCTACAGGAGCCAATCAAGCTGCAGGAGGCTGGGCACTCAACTCAAGGATCTTACTAGTTCCTGGACATTTCTACCAAAGCAGGAATCTGTCCAATGCAATGGAGAGAAGCTTCCAAGTAAAAGGACAAGAGACAGCAGAGCCTGACTCCAGGAGCTCCGTCGGGGAGATGGGTGAGGATGAGATTCTTAGCAGCAACCCCTGGTCCTCTGAAGGGAAAGACATCCTGTAGGGAATTGATTTATCTGAGAGTTTGATGGTCAAGAAAGTGAAAGTGCTTGGTCTCAGATAACACCCTTTGGGTGGCAGACTGGATCCAGGAAACAGCCTCGGGAGGAGCTGAGAAGATCTGCCATCAGCGACAGATCACCTAAGGCTCAAAGGAAGGAAAGTGAGAAGGGCTGAAGCCAGAGGAAGGTTTTCCTTTATTAACTGTCACGTAGCAGCAGAGGAGAGTCACTGTACCTAAGAGACAGGCTCTTCCTAGTAGGAATTCTGATTTGATCCCTTTACCACCTAGGGCTTCCTATAAGAGCCAGCAGTGAGCAGATCAAAATTAGAAGAGAGGAAGTAGGAATGCAGGGGTGCTTTCTACTCTCCAGAGCCCACCCGTGGGGTTAAACAAAGCAGTTCCCAGCAAGCTGCCACAGGCTTAGTCAAAGGAGAAACACACAGGCATTCTAAGCCTATATTGTATGCTGGGTTTTAACTAGTAATAAAAAGCATAAGAATGTTTACTAACATGGCCACAGTGCTTTCTATAAAAGGTTAGCTCATGGACACACACACACTCTTGTATAAAATCTTGACCATGCTGCCAGTTTCAAGGTTTTCAGTGACCAAGGGGATGAAATGGGCATATTGGTTTCTAAGGAGTAAAGGAAAACTCAGAGTTAATTATCAGAGGACTAGGTAAGGCAAATGCCAGCTCAGCTGTGTGGCCTACGAGTGGAGGAAAACAAATTTCATTTAGTTTTAGTTACCCATACCTAAAGTACCTAGAGAAGTTATTGAAACTGAAATGATTGTTCCAGAATGTTCTAAAGTTGAAGTCTCTATCATTCATTGCAACAAAAAAATTTAACGATCTTTGCTTTAAGAGAAAGACATTGTTTGGTATGGTGGCACATGCCTTTAATTCCAGCACTCAGGAGGCAAAGGCAGGCAGATCTCTGTGAGTTCAAGGCTAGCATGGTCTACATAGCAAGCTAGGTTTGCAAGGGCAATAAAGTGGAGCCTGAGAGAGAGAGAGAGAGAGAGAGAGAGAGAGAGAGAACACTTAACAGGGATCTTTGTTATATAAGACTACAATGCTAACTTAGAGTATCCAAAATAGAATAAGCAAAGTTCGGGCAGCTGAGGAAGACCTCTACCAGTATACCTGAGGAAGGCAGCAGAATTGGCAAGAAGTAAGAACAGCCCAGAACTTCCACGGCTCAAATAATAAAACAAAGTATGGTACTCCAGCCCTGCTTACACCACAGATCTTCCCAGTGCTGTGGCTAATGGCCTTCCTTCTTAGTTCAGCAGTTAGCTTTGACTTGCACATCTGTGAATGGAAGCCAATCATTCCACCCAAGCTAAGAAGGATCACCTCCTCTCACCATCACAGGAGAAAGCCACACAGTCCATGCTGTGGCAAACTCCTAGGGCATGCACAAAGACATTACGGTCCAGGGAGCGACTAGGATGCTATTAATTCACAATGGATGATCTGATAAGAAAATTAGCCATCTTAGAAACTGGATAACTTTATAATGAACAATGGCTCTGGATGAGCTGACGGGTCTAGGGTACTGGTCACACAATGAGAGTTCTCCAGACAGGAAGATAAGGCAGATCTAGATTAATAGTCTGATGAGTTTGGGGTGTACTCTGGAAAAACAGAACAATAGAGCCGTGGGCTTAATGGGGGGGGGGGGAGAGCACATAAATTCAGCTGAGCAAAGGAGAGACATGGGATAAAACAAAGGAGACCGTGAGAGTGGGCCAAGGTCGTTCAGCCAGAACTGTACTAGGCAGAGACCAAACAGCCAGGTGCCCATCGCTTGGGTTGCCATAGCTTCCCTAACAAGCGCCTTCTGAGGACTCCAAAGTTCAGTAACAGGATGTTCCTGAGGCCACACAGGCTTCAGAGACTAGTATCTCTCCAGTCTCATTGAACAGATAACAAACCCAAAATTACAGCCATCCTAAACAATCTAAACTCAAAGGTTCTGGATGAATGGGCCCTTAATATCAGAATTCTTTTAAAACATTATTATTAATATGTGTCTGACGTGTGTGGGGGTGTGCACATGCCACAGCACACACAAAAAGGTCAGAGAGTAACTTTGTAGACTCAGTTCAATTCTACCCGAGATGGGTTCCAGAGACCAAGCTCAAGCTAGCAGGGTGGCATTACAAGGGCTTTTCCAACTGCGCTGTCTGCTGGCCTGGATCTGAATCCTCCCTATTTACATATCCACATCATTTGGAACCTGACTTTGTATACTTAGGACTTTTTTGCCAGCTAAATTTTCACTACCCAAATCCAGGAACTGAATACCTATGGCAGGGTACCCGTCTTCCTTCATCTCCATCCATTTCTCGTACAGGGTAGTGATTTCCCCACCCTAGCCTTCAGCGCTGACCCCTTGGTCTTCCTGGCCCTGTCTCCTTTTAAACCACTCTCATCTGTAGGCGCCCCCCCTGCACAATAGGAGGGCCATCTGTGGGACGCCATGGGCCGAGGAGATAAGGAAAGGAAGAGTGAGGTGGAGTGCAGATTGTAGATTAGGGGAGTGAGATGGAGATCCTGCAGCCAGATGGAAAGAGGACAGAGAATGCAAGAGTGGGGGGAGGGTGAGAAGATGGCACTGGGGGGGGGGGACACAAAATTAATTTAAGAGAACAGTAAGGGAGACATCGGTAGAATAACAATCAGGCGGTGGAGGGCTGGGAGGGGGGCCGCTGGTGGAAGGGAGGGTCCTGGGGAGGAGGGCCTTGCCTGTGGGGCAACAGTAGCACCACCTATGGGTATGGGGAAGGGTGACAGAGAGCAACAAAGAGGCCCTACCTGGACGGCGGAGTCTGGGGGAGGTGGGAAGCTTCTGCCCTCCAAACCTTACATGCCTCTTGTGGGGAGCGAGGCTTGAGGAGGAGACCGAGGGAAGGAGAGAACTGATTTCCCCATCCCAGGGAGACTTCCCTCTCAGAATGCAGGTAGTAGAAAAGAGAAAGGTCTAAAAGGGATAAGATGCCAGCCATGAAAAAAATGTGTCTGATTCTCCTTTCACTGGCTGGTCCAGGATTTTATCTGTATTGCCAAGTAATTTCCTTTCCTCACTGGACAGTGAAGAATACAGCTCCCTCCCTGGGGCAGTGGATGCCCCTCATTCAGCTGCCCACCCCCCAACTCCAGCATTGCCTTGAAGCTCTCAACCACCATTAGAAAGCCCCAGGGAGCCACCAAGCTGAGGAGAGGAAAGGAAGGGTCCCCCCACCCACCCACCAGTCAGGAAAACCGAGGTAGAGGACAGGGAGAAATGGGAGAAGATGCAGAAACTGTGCAGGGGGAGGGGGAGGGAGAGGATCAGCAGAGTCTGTTGTACTTCCAGCGAGAAAGGATCCGTCACATTTTTAATAATAATAAATACATGAAGACAGATTTGCCAGCACTGCTCTGATTCCTTGGGAAGGGTGGGGGAGGGGAACCAATGCAGCTGCAGCAGCAAAGACCAATATCTTCCCCTCCCCTCCCCCATCACAGATTCCATACTGCAGCAGTCTCCCCTCCCCCTCCCCCTGCAGTCCTCCACAGCCCACCCTTTCCACCGTCCCTTCACACAGCTCTCCCCCGCCCACCTCCTCCATCTCTCTCTCCCTTTCCCTCTCTCTCTCTGGTTCCCCACACTACTCTATTCTTTCTGTTCTGGTCCTCACTTAACACAGCCTTAACCCAGCAGGAAGAAATCCAAACACACACATTTTAGATCTGCTCTCCGAACCCCAAAGCTCAAGCCTTTCCTACCAGTGCCCTTTACTAGCTGAATTCAATCTCTCCCCATACAACACTCCTCAGAAGTCATCTAGCACAATTCAGCATTTCCTGGATCCCACCGAAACGGACGGATTTTCTCTCCATTTTTATTTCAATGTGACTTCCTTTATCACATCCTTAACTATAAGGGCTATCAAATTTGCTTGTGTTTAGGGGTGTCAGGGCCTCAGGACTCAGCGACTACTGCCACCTATTGACCCGAATTTGTTCAAGATGGGCCTTTAATACACTTCTTACAGGGCATCAATAGCTTAAACATGCAAAGGCATGGCTCTCGGGGCTTCTCGGAGACCCTCTGAACAATGAGATCAAAGGAACACAAAGGCAAGGCGGGCAGGGAGCCAGCGCCATGCCTTTCTGCATGCACAGGCAGGAAGGAGGCCAAGGAATGAAAACCACCTGGTCTCCTCCAGGACTTGTGGGAAAAGCAGGGGTAGAATTTTTCTCAAGCAATGGTAAAAATACTGTGAGGTTAGCTCTGAGCGACGGGGAGTATTTCACTAACTTCATCACATTGGCTAAATCCTTGGCAGGAATCTGGTATTTACAGAGGCAACAGATCCCAGGGACACTCAAGACTGTGTCCTCTCTCATTCCATCTGTCCCAGCTAGAAGTGCAGATGACAGAGAAACTGGGTGCTGAAGGCCAAGTCTACCCCATGCCACCCTAAGGGTCTGTTTGCGCCTTCCACATCCGGAGGTGAGGAATGCGGGGAGCTTGAGCTCTCCACGGTGCTGAAACCTGGTCTGCTGCAGCCAGGTCATCCCTTCCTCATTTGCCAAAGTTCCTTTTCCAAAGAAGGGATCCAGAAACACTCGGGAAGCTTTGATAGATATTTCCTCAAGCCTTCATAAAGCCCTAACAAAACAAAGATTTGGAGGAAAAAAATGAGATTTTGTCAAACTCTCTTCCCTATTCCCTAAGAAGAAAAAACTGAGGGGAAGCTAAATTAGCTTGTCGGGTTAAAAAAAGAAAAGAATTCAGCCTGAGCAGAAATACAGAAGTAAACAACAGAACAGGCCCAACCCTTGCAATTCGGACCCTTAATCCTGTTGTTCTACTATGTTCACAGTGGCTCTCAAACTGCCCCACGAGGACTAAAGGTTCCTCGGGGCTCCTACTAGGTCAGGGAAAGGAGGCTGTAACAAAAAGGAACTCCAGGATGCCTCTTCCCTACGTCAGGAAAAGTAACCCCACTTACATGTTTTACACTGACAATCTACATAAAATCCTGTTAGATGATATCATCTATTAATGATGCTGACATAAACATCCTCAGAAAAAATGCTAATAATTGTTGGAAGTCTTTTTCTAGTGGTGCCAAAAGGCCAGAAATAACACACCATGAACTAAAGACTCACTTAGATTAATTATAAGGCCCACAAAGGCTGAAGTTTTTTCTGTTTACTGGTATACCAAGAAGGCCCAGAGTACACAGACTGTAGTCTCTGAAGGCAGGACCTCTAGCAGAATCGGGGCAATAAGTAATCTTACATTTTAATATAGAACAGCAGCCAAGCATGGTGATGCCTGCCTATAATCCCATCGCTTAGGAAGCGGAGGCAAGGAGATCAACAGCTCAAGGTCGTCCTCATCATGTAACAAAATCAAGACCAACACACTTTTGTCTCAAAAGTGCAAAATTAGAGTTTGCTAATTATCAGGTGAATGTGATGGCTCTGACCAAAGCACCTTTGTTTATCCCCCACCACACCCCATGGCACTAGGATTAAAGAGGGTCTTGAATTATGCCAAGCAAGTGCTCTACCACAGAGCTATAGCCCCAGCTCTGAGTTGAAGCCAGGCTCTGGCTGCTTCCCAAGCTGGCTTTGAACTTGCTGTGTAGTGCAGGTATTCCTCCTGCTCCAGCCTCCTTCTTGACAGGCCTGTGCCATGTCATCTAGCTTCCAAAGGGTACCTTAGCTAACTCATCTAGGTGGTTCAGCTGGCAAGGCACAAGCTCTAAACCTGTTGCTACAGCTTTTTGCTCAGATTCACTTGATAAAATATTAGTGTAAGGTCTTGGGACACACAGGATCCCTCAGATTTACCAGGAGCTAAGATGCCCCAGAAGAAAGCCCATCCTGGGGTAATCCACAAAAACTCAAGACTCCTTGATACAGAAGGAATCTTCAGAGATCCAGTTATACTGTTGTTTGTACATGGTGTACGCATGCACACATGTGCAGGTATGCACGCCAGAGGCCAAAGATGTGCGTGCTCTGTTCTGCTCTATCCCATTCTACATTATTCCTTGGAAGTCTCTCATTGAACCTGGAGCCACGCTGGCAGTCAGCAAGCCTCACTCATCCTCCCATTTCTGCCCGGGAGAATGCAGGGGCAGAATATACTGGTGTATATAGCCATGCTTAACTTGTTTTTATTACTTTTTTGAAATCCTGTGGGGAGGGGACACAGGCATGTGAAGCTCAATGGAACATTTTCAGGAATCAGTTCTCCTCTGGGCCTCAGGGATAAAACTCAGGTTGTTAGGAACCTTTGCCCACTGAGCCTGCTTGCCAGCCCCTAATCCTGACTTTTTTTGTGGGTGTGGGGACTTAAAAGTCAAGTTCATGCTCACAGAGCATGGAGTCTTACCCAATGAGCCACCCCCCCCCCCCAGTTCCCGTCCCCCACGCTAATACTGGGGGCTGAACCTAGGGCCTCTTCAATATAAGCCCTTTACCACTGAGGTATAGCCCTAGGACTCAAGCATACTTACGTTACCAGCTGAGGAAAATTAAAGGACCAAGATACTAAGTCATATGACCATGACCATAGTAGAGCAACCATAAATCTAGTCTTTTAATTTCTACAAGTTGTAGTCGACTGATTCTTGCCTCAATCAGGATGACCAGTAGAAATCCGAATTCAAGTCAGGTAGTGGTGGCACATGCCTTTAATCCCAGCACTCAGGAGGCAGAGAGCCTAGCCTGGTCAGTGGGTTCCAGAACAGCCAAGGCTACACACAGAAACCCTGTCTTGAAAAATAAAAAATAAATTAAAAAAAGAAATCCAAATTCAGAATCAATGAAGTTTTAGTGATATAATGACCCCAATTCTCTTCCTAGGCATGACACCTGTCAGGAGAGCCAGACACTAACATCAGGTGTGCCAGTGCATTACATCCACAGCCCCTCTTCTCATTTAACCGTTTGCTTACAGAACTCAAGGTTTACGGAAGCGCTCACCAACAGAGGTTATTCCTCACACAGAACGAGAGCTCAGATCGAAATCCTGAGTTGGGTTTGGCTCCAGTTCCTGCAGACTATTCATTCCTCTAGCTGTCACACCAGGGATTTTTTTTGTCCCCTACTTGCTGACATTCTTTTGCAGAGCCTTTAAAAGAGCTGGACTTTCCTGACCCAGGTAAACTGGGGTCTCGGCTGGAAGGAGAGACAGAGGCTAGACTACAAGACTACACCAACTCTTCATCTATCACTTCAGCTACTCTTTACAAATTCTTTCCAGAACTGACCAAAGATCAGCTCTTACGGGCATGACATTTTAGAAAGAAAAGCATTCAGAAAAATGGGGACAAGTAGAACTTGCTGATGCAGAACCAGCCTACCTGGCTTTTTAGTTCATCAAGCAACCACAGGTTTCCTGAGTTACTAATGCCACCTGGTGGCCAAGCTAGATAGATCAACAAAATCTAAAACCAATGTTAGTTTAGAATTCTAGACTTGTCAAACCATGCAGGAGGGTGGGATGACAGGGTTAGGCAGGCTGATTCTACTATTCTACCTCTATTTTTGTAAAATAATCAATTCCAAATTTCTAGGAGAAATGTACTAGCAAAGAAAACAAAACCAACTTCTCAAACATTGCCCAGAATATCATCTTTCCTTTTCCACTATCACTCACTGAACTCACCCATACACCCAGCAATTCCAGTCAGACTATGTATGGCAAAAAGGGCTTTCATTCATAAGCAAAAGCAGTTTTATTTAATAAAGATCTTTCCACATTTCCAAGGCCAGCAGGCCCAAGGAAAATAGCCGCATACGGTGACAACAGACCCCAGGATGACAAAGTGTACGTCACCGGCGCCTCCGAAAACCTGAAATGAAAGGAGACCAAGAATAAGGCAAAGGCCCGCTGGAACCACAGAAGGCAGGAAAGGGGCGTTTAGAGAAGGGCTCAACGGAGGTGTGGCTGAGGCAGTACCCCCTCCATCTAGGACTCACAGAAGAAGGAACAGGTACAGAGAACAGTCCCTTCAGCTGACATTTTTTTTTTTTTGGTTTTTCGAGACAGGGTTTCTCTGTGTAGCTTTGCGCCTTTTCCTGGAACTCACGTGGTAGCCCAGGCTGGCCTCGAACTCACAGAGATCCGCCTGGCTCTGCCTCCCGAGTGCTGGGAATAAAGGCGTGCGCCACCAACGCCCGGCTCAGCTGACATTTTTATAATCTATTTACAGACACCTGACCGTGAGCTGTGGGGCCACACAAGTATAATCCAGAGACTCCCTTGTGAGTGACACCGATTTCAGGCTTGGGAAAAATAAATAAAGAAAAGCCTATCTAAAGAGATTAATGAAGAGTATGGAGGAAACATGCAATTCCAACTCAGATTTTCCACCTGGGCACCTAACTCCTGTGGTTCACTGACCTTTCTTCTTCCGGCCTTTCTTAGGTACCTTCCTCCGCTTTTTAACAGGGTTCTGGTCCTGGAGACAAACAGAAGAAATGGCTGTGCACTTCTGAGCACCAGCACCCTTCTCAGGATCACTGTGCACAGCCCCACACATGTGGCTAAAAGCACAACAGCTGCCTGCCACCAGTGCACCCCAGTCTCACCTCGTCAAGATGGGGGGTTCCTCCAGTCAGAGCACTGATGTCGCTGAAGTGTGTGAGGGAGTGAAGCTGGGAAGACAGAACGCTGGCTCGCTTCCGCCGTCCCTTCTCTCGCTTGCTAACACTTAAGCGCACCATCATGCTCTCTTCATAGTTAATCCTGCCAGAAAGAGTTTCCAGAGGCTCAGACTAGGGTGACTCGGGCCCCAGTGTTTACTCACCCTCATTCACAGATAACGTAGTATTTAGCTAAGGACACGAGTGCAGCATGTCACTCCCAAACCTCCTCACTGTTCCTCCCTCATCCCTAGGGATGAATACATGGGCCAACCACACAAAGACTTCACACGTCTAAGAGAAAAGCCTCACACCCTTCCGGCTCTGGGAACCAGGACCCCTGAACGGGCTCTTTTGTACAAACCATCACCTACAAAGGCTGTACCTACGCAAAGCTGACAAGCCTGCATTCAGGTCGGCTGTTTTCTATTGTTCTCCCGAATGTACAGAAGACTCTTCAGTACCAACACAAAACCTGTCTTTACTGCTTTCTATCCCAAAATCAGAACTGTAACTTGGTAATGAAAGGCGGCCTATTAAAGCCCCTCATGAAGAACTGAATACATTCTTCTCTATATAGCTTTTGTTTGAGCCTAAGCAGACAGAAGAAAACAAAACAACTTTAATAATTAAAACAAAAAAAAAACCCAACTTTTTCCCCTAGCTCTCATCTGTACTTCAAAGTCATCAGTCTTGAACTATCACCCCAAGCTTTTCATTCCACTTTCTAGATAATGTCCGTTTTCCTGTGCCAGACTTGAAAGAACCCCTAATTGCAAGAACTCAGACCTATGCTGATCCTCTTGACTCTGGCGAGTGGCATGAGGGTGCCGGGCGTCACGGATTTCCTCTGGGGCATCTGAGTACTGCTCCTTAAGCTCACGGATGACAGAGCTGCTCAGGGCTCGTTTCTTGGCGCGGTCCAGGCGCTTCTGCTCACGCTCAGCTTCTGTCTCATCTATGTGGTAAAGTCCACAGGGGTTACTCTGGAATCGACACAAGAAACAAACAAAACTCCCACCAAAGAGGCCACAGGCACAACTCATACCATAGTGCACTGGAACCAAGCGTGGTGGGACGTATTTCTTGGACGCTCCCTTTACAGATTTCTTCCCTGAAGCCTCAGACTGGCCCTCCTCTGCTTCATCTTCCTCTTCGTCCTCAGAGCTCAACTACAAAAGAAGAAAAACATTCCTGATTCCTGCAAACTCAGGAAATGAGAAGAAAAACTCACAGCACCCTAAGAAGATGGAACCATGAATATGGGAAAGGAAGCCTCATACTGAAGCATTTCAAGCCAGTCTGGAGAGTCCTGGAAGACCAGGGTCACCACAGGATTTACTTTGGTGGACACAAACCTTACCTTGCTTATCATATTGCTAGGATGGGGCTTAAAACGAAGTGGGTCATTTTCACCTGAAACAGGAAGAGAGTTTGTAAGATCTGGAACTGTATAATGATCCCACAACTTGATGATGGTCCGCCACTTACTGAGGTTGCCTGTCACCGCAGTCTTGACCAGCTTGTCAATTTGATACTTCAGTTTTTGGTCCAAGGGACGAAGTTTTTCTAAAACCTACAATGTGGTAATTTATAAAGATTACATTTTCTTCCCTAAATCAGGCACACACCAGGGTCCATTTGTTGTTCCAGATAAGGCAATGGAAACATTCACAAAGTAGAGCAAATGCAGACAAAATTGCCCTTTCCTTACTTAAACAGAATACTCCTTTATGTGAGCGTTACTGTGCTAGCCCTGAAGTGCGGGGCTTAGAAACAAGACTCCAAATGCAAAGGTCTCATACCGTGCGGATTTCCACCAGCCTCAAAACTGCAGGGTGTCCCTGCAGAGATCCTCCTGAGGCTTTGTCCAGGATGAGGTGGCTCAGATCCATAAGGTACATGAGCAACAGCTGGTCTTTCACTTCCAAGAAGCTCAAACCCTAAGTTAAACAAAACAGTAAAAGGCAGATTCTTAGTTTTAGTCAAAGAATCAGGAGGAGATGCAGGGCAAATACCAGGATAATGTTTTTCCAAGTCCAAGTTTCTCCCAACTAGTCCATGTCAGTATGGAACATATCCCTCCTCATTGGCAGTCTTGCTTTCTAGGTCATTCAGTGAGCTGCAGTCCAAATCCTAGACGAGTAGTAAGGCTCACGCCTATAATCTCAGCAAGAGGACGGCCACAAGTTCAAGGCCAGTCAGAGCTATCAAGAATCTGTTTCATGTAGCCCAAGCTGGCTTGGAACTCTGTGTGTGGCCAAGGATGACCCTGAAATTATGACCCTCCTGCTTCCGCCTCCCAAGTGCTGGAAAATGTTTGCACCACCAGTCACTACAATTCATGCTTTGAATTGTGTACTGCTCTACCGTGGTGATGAAATCCTGTGCCACCTTACCCCATTCCTTTACCTAGTACATCCACAATGCAAATGCTGCCGGTCACTTAGTAACTACCCCAGTTCAACTGTCAAAGCACCAATGACTTTGGTTCCAGGAACCGCTAATTTACTTAGAGCCTCTCCACACAGAGCAGTGACATGAGCAGAGCATGTGGAGGGAAAGCTAACCCTGGTGCTGTGCAGCAAGACTGCAGACCACAGGAAGCAGCACGGCATAGGACTCAGGGGCCCACAGGAGGTTCTGAGATGCATCCCCAGGATAAGGGCTAGCTACTCGAGAAGAAGCTATCCCAAGTGGCCCAAAGACTAAAAGTGTCACAGTCTCATAGCTGCTGACATCTGAGTCCACGTGATTCTCTGGAAAAGAGGACCATTGAGCCATTGTGCATTTCAACTCACCCTTGGCCTCATTTCACTGACAGACCTTCTCAAGTTTGGACCAAAAGAGCCTCCATATAGTATGATTTTTAAACTATCCAAACCAATTACCAATCTTATCCCCATTACAATACGGATAAGACAAATGATTCATATATCTTGACATGGAACTAAATCAACGTCAACAAAAGTTGTAAAAAGTGGTTATAATATGGTTTCAATGGGGCTGTGCGATGCATACACTTTTAAGAAATTATTATTATGTAAGATGAGCACATGCATCCAACCCCGCACACATGGAGGTCAGAGGATAACTCTGTGGAGTCAGTTTTCTCCTTCCATCATTAGGTGGGTTTCAAGGATGAACAAGGCTTGCACACAAGTGCTTTCATGCCTCAGCCATCTTGCCGGCTGCACACACTTTTTATGCATATAAACTGTTTGGAGAGCTGAGGATAATAGAGAAATGGAGTGCTTGTACTATGAAAAAGCACCTTTTCAACAAGCACATATTACTCCTGTTAAAAGACACGAAGGAAGAAAGAAAACCTGGGTGCAGTAGAGGGTGTGTAATTCCAACACTTGGGAGGTGGAAGCAGGAAATCAGGAGTTCAACACCAGCAGCTGTTACATAGGCCAGCCTGGGCTACTTGAGGACCCATCTCAAAAAACCAGAAAGAGCTGGAGCGGGGTATGGTAGGGGTGGGGTGGGGTGGCGCATGCCTTTAATCC
>CABHPR010139286.1:0-25428 GCA_902168415.1 Peromyscus melanophrys | reverse complement strand
GTGTGTGTGTGTGTGTGTGTGTGTGTGTGTGTGTGTGTGTGTGTGCGCGTGCATGTATGTATGTAACAATAACTATTAAGGAAGAAATAGTCAGGAGTTTGAGCAGGATTGAGGGAGTGTCATGGGAGGAGTTAGAGGAAGGAAAAGGAATGGGGAAATGTTGTGGGATGTTCCATATGCTGTGAATATGTGTTGCTCTGATTGGTTGATAAATAAAATGCTGATTGGCCAGTAGCCAGGCAGGAAGTATAGGTGGGATAAGAAACAAGGAGAATTCTGGGAAGAAGAAGGATGAGTCAGGAGAGGCCAGCCCACCGTCCAGGGAGCAAACATGTAATGGCACACAGGTAAAGCCAGGGAACACATGGCAACATACAGATTAACAGAAATGGGCTGTTTAAATGTAAGAGCTAGTCAGTGATAGGCCTGAGCTAATGGCCGAGCAGCTTTAATTAATATAAACTTCTCAGTGATTATTTTATAAGCGGCTGCAGGATCCATGGAGCTGGGCAGGACCAGACAAAACTTCAGATACAGGGGAAACAATGTGACTATATTTTAATTGTTTTAAAAAATGGAAAAATGAGGGCTGCATAGCAAGAGAGTTCAATGAGTAAAAGTATTTACTATGCCATCCTGACAACCTGAGTTCAGTAGCGCTAACTCATGAAGGTTGTCCTCTGACCTTCACAGGCACACGGTGGCACAAACACACACCCACTAAATAATTGTAATGAGAAAAAACTTTAATGAGTACTTTAAATAGGGTATATGGAGAGCAATTAGTCACATGGGAGTGTATCCACTCATTTTCAATTAGGGAAATGTAAACTACAATAACAATATCACTACACACTTACCAGAATGACTAAAATAATAAGGAAGGAGAGAGGGAGAGAGAGAGAGAGAGAGAGAGAGAGAGAGAGAGAGAGAGAGAGAGAGAGAGAGAGAGAGAGAGAGAGAGAGGGGGAGGGGGAGGGAGGGAGGGAGGGAGGGAGGAAGGAAGGAAGGAAGGAAGGAAGGAAGGAAGGAAGGAAGGAAGGAAGGAAGGAAGGAAGGAAGGAAGGAAACCCCAAATGCTGCTGAACACTGAGAACAATTAAAGCTCTGAGAACAGCACTTGTGAAATGTGCATGAGGCCCTCGGTTGGATCCCCAGTAGTTTGAATAATAATAATAACAAAAATACAATGATAAGAACTATTCACTGGTGGGAGTATTATGGTGGGTACTGTTACTGGTGGGAATACAATGCTATATATTGCATATCTCTGGAAAACAGTTTTGAAGTTTCTTGTAAAGTTAAAAGCTGGACATGGAGGCTCACACCCATTTCAGCACATAAGAGACTGAGACAGAAGAATCACAAAAATTAAAGACAGCCAGGAATATACAGCAAGACCCTGTCTCAAAAAAAATAATTACAGGAGGAATATGCTCACCATATAATATACACTTTTATGAAAATATCTTTATGTAACATAGAGGCATATACAATGGACTTTTAAAGTAAATGAACAATAAATTGATTTAATTAAACACATATCTGTGATATGGCTGTGTAATTCCACTTGTTAAGTAAGATTTAAGGAAGATAGAACTCCTAAACTAGCTCAAAGAGATCAAAATAAAGTCACTCATGGTAGATGCAACATATCAAACTGAACCTAATGAAACAGTTTTCAAGAAACGGACATCACCACAACCAATTTAAAGGTGTCCAATCAATCTGAAATTTTATAACAACTAACTGATGTTAATAAATTGGTCCTGTGCACTGTGCTGTTTCCTAAATGATCTGCCATGCTCACTGGAACACTTTTTTTTACAAAGACCCATGACCATGGCAGGCAGAATAGCCTGAAATTTAAATGTGTAGCCCAGGCTGGCCCTGAACTATTGATCCTCTTATCTCTGCCTCCCAAGTGCTGTTATTACAGATGTACTCTAGTACATCCATCTCTATGAAGAACCTTTCTATTTCATAGATAGGTTCTTGCTTGTTTTCTGGATTGCTAATAAATAAAAACCATTTCTATATTTAAACTCAATTTGTTGAAACTTGGTTTAGTTATATATGTCTACTTAAGGAGTGGGCAATAAAGCTGACAAATGAAAACTTAGATCTACAGAAAAGCCTGTGTGTGATGCAAGTATGACTGGTCTTAGTTTATGTATGAGCTGAAATATCATAAATTGTTAGAGGTGACTCAAATGTGTAAAAGTTCTAAGCAGCTTCTTTATTCATATATGTACTGTATATTCATATGTAGTCATATGTAGTGTTTAAGCTGGGGTAATAAAAAGACAGTTTAGTAAAGACTGCTGATTCTAGCTCTGTTGTGATTTTAATGTGAAATTCCTCCCACAGGCTCATATGTTTGAACACTTGATCCCCACATAGATGGATGCACCACTTTGGGAACTTGTGGAACCTTTGGGTCATGAGGTGTAACTAACTGATGAAGATAGACTTCTTTGGGTCGTCCATTTTAGGGTTGTAACCCTAACCAGTTTCCAGACTTTGGGTCCCAAACTCTGCTTCCTGATTGGCCAAAATATGAAAAGAAGTAGCTGTAGGCTCTCACAAGAGTATACCAAGACATTTATGACTTTCCAGCCATGACGAACTGTATGTTCTGTAATCTAGGGCCAAAATAAACCTCTTTTCACCTAAGTTGTTTCAGTCATTGTCCAAAGGATGAGAAAAGTGAGCACCTACTATTAAATTCAGAAATCAAGGATGCAAAGGGACAAAGTGCCTGTCCCCACCACATTCTTTTGATTAGTTAAGCTTCCCAAATTCAATATAGAGAGAGATACAAGGTCATACTGTAGAACAGCTTGTAAGATAATAGCTGTGATGGCCTCCATCTTAGGAAATCAATTTGCCACACGAAAGAACTTGATATATGTGTAAATATAAAATAGCTGTTTATTCAAATATAAACAAAAATAAATAACTTGAGATGTTAAAAATAAGAGGGTGACAGAAAATAACACATGAAAAATATTTAGGTGACATGCTATGAAATGATGTCTTCTGGACACGAAATGGCCTTTGTACTCATGAACTCACAAGCATCTGTGGCTACCTGCACAAAATTTGACCCATCAGCATCCCATCATGTACAGGGGAGGGGCTTCGTGAGCAATTATTGGCAGTTATGGGTTGCTAGGGAACGGGGAGTCATTTTCTTCAGTGATCTAGTCATTGTTAAATTTCCCATACTTTAGTAAATAACCCACAAACCATGCTCATATAGGCAACCTTAATTAAACTTAGGGAGTCACAAAAAAAATAGAACAAACAAAAAAGAGACAGGAAATAGGTAGGCATTTGTTGGGAAAGGGGAATTTGGTGGGATGGGAATGAGAGGGGAATGGAAGTGAAAATTACCAAAATGCATTATAATCTTTTAAATGCTATCCTTCTGTGAGTGTTTATAACAGTATTCATAATCTCCTAAAATGAGAAAAAATATACATATCCTTCAATATGTGATAGATGAATAAAATGTGCTACCTCTATCTGATAGAATATTACTCTGCAACAGAAAGAATCTCACTATTGATTAATGAAGTAACTTGTATTCATATCAAGGGCAAGTTAAAAGATCAGCTTCAACACTCCAGAATTAGTAGTGTTGCTGCTATATGCAAGGGAGATTTCTTTAACACCTGTAGGGGTCCTTGACAGAATAACAGGAAAAAAACACACAACTTCCTCTCGTTACACATTTGACATTACCTAGGAGTCTTAAGCAATAAAAGCCCAAAGAACCAAAGAAAAGTGCCTATTCTATGTGAAGTTTGCTGAAGTGAATAGCTGTGGCGAACTCTGGCAGAATAGAAAAGGGTTTATGTTGCAGGGTAAAAAGCTAGCTAGAACTTTGGCTTACTGACGTTCTTATAGCTCTCTGTCTTCCCAGAGCTTCTGTCATAGGAGAATCTTTAAGGGAAGAAGAAAGTCCGAATAACTTTCCCAGAGTTCATGGCCAGACTCAGAAAAGAAAGAGCAAGGTAATTTGATTTCCTAGTATCTGCTCCAGGTGCGGGGGGGGGGGGGGGTGAGGAGACAAGTGTTCTCAACTTCTGTAGATTCTCAGTTCTTTCCAGCCTAAAATACTCAGTCTGGTAAAGTACTTGACATACTTGTATGAAAATGTGTAAAGCCGATAGATATATACAATGAATATTATCCCGGTTTATTTTGTGTTGCTGTGATGAACACCATGTCCAAAAGCAAACTTGGGAAGAAAGGATTTATTTCATTTTACACGTCTTCCAAGGGAATTCAGGGCAGGAACTCAAGGTAGGAACCTGGAGGTAGAAACTGAAGGGGAGGGCTTGGAAGAATGCTGCTTCCTGACTTTCTTCCAGGCTCGTGTTTAGCTTCTTCTTACATGGCCCAGGCCCACCTGACGAGATGTGGCACCACTCACAGTACTTTGGGCCCTCCTTTATCAATTAGCAATTAAGAAAATGCCTCATGCCAATACAGTTTGGGCAGTTCTTCAATTGAGGTGTGTCAAGTTGAAATGGAAGCCAATTATGGCAAATATATACCAATAAGAATTAGGAACTGGGGGCTGGAGAGATGGCTCAGAGGCTAAGAGCTCTGGCTGTTCTTCCAGAGGTCCTGAGTTCAATTCCCAGCAACCACATGGTGGCTCACAACCATCTGTAATGGGATCTGGTGCCCTCTTCTGGCGTGCAAGCAGAACACTGTATACATAATAATAAATAAATCTTAAAAAAAATAATTAGGAACTGGCAAGATGGCTCAGCTGGTAATGCTGTTTGCTATGAAAACCTGACAACTTAAGTTAAATCCTAGAACCCATGCTAGAAGAAAGAACTAAACTCTGAAGGTTATCCTCTGACCTCCACACATGTACCTGGGCATGCACGTGCGCGCGCATGTACACGCGCGCGCGCGCGCGCGCGCACACACACACACACACACACACACACACACATTAAAATAAAAAATAACTTAGTCAATCTATGATATAAGATTTGTACATTTATGTATGCAAATCTTACGTCAAAATTTAAAAGAGCCATAATCAATCATGCAGAGCAATGTGGTTAGAAGGAAGTGTACTGATGTCTGCAAAGAAATCAAATGAATGGATAAATGCATAAGAGTATGATAAAGGAAGTTCAATCAAATGCAAATTGTAAAATCCATGTGATAAGTCTGTAGGGCACTGTAAAATTTTCAACTTTTCTTAACTTCACAATGAAATGCTAGAAAATGTAACCAAAATCCGTTCCTAAAAAAAGAGAGAAGAAGCTCCCTCAAGAATCCAAGTTAATAGCTCTTGCTTTAAACTGACACACACCACATGCCTCCAGAATCTGGTAAGAATCACAACCCTTCACCAAGCCAACGCCACCCCAACCTGTTGCTGTCTCTACTGCTGCTGCTGGTGCTGTTCCCAACCCCAGCGGACATCTGCCACTGAGGCTCAGACCACACCAGCCACAACCACTCTCACCAGTTAACAAGCACCCCTATGCCAGAACTCCAGCATATTCCATAGACCCAGACACAGTTCACAGCAGTTGGAAAACCAGATGCCATAGGCCCATAGTATAGTCCACACCATTCAAAAAATAGCCCCAGCAGCTCTACCAGAGGCCAGGCTGGTTCTAGATGCCCCAGAAGAACACGTAGGCTTTACTGGAGGCCAGACTTGATCAAGGGACCCAAGGCCCCCAAGACCCCAGTGGAGACACCCTACTGGACCTGAAGACTCATCAGTCACCAGAACCCCTGGCCACTTAGGCCAGAAGATCAGAAGGGAAACAGAAACCAAGGAACAAAACACCCACCCAACAAAGACAAATTCAGGAATCAACACCTAGACCTATAATCATCCTAAATCTAGATGCCTAAATGCCAGTGTAAGAACACAATTAATAACAGAAAGGGCAATATGGCACCACCAGGACTCAGATATCCTATGACAGCAAGATTTGAATATTCCAACACAGCTGAAGCACAAGAGAATGACCTTAAAATAACTTTATGAAGATGATAGAGGTCCTTAAAGAGGAAATGGAAAAATCCCTTAAAGAAATGGAGGAAAAGACAACCAAAAAAGTAATCAGAGGAAATCAATAAATCTCTTAAAGAATATTAAGAAAACCAAGAAGAAACAAGCAGTTGACAGAAGCAAATAAAACTGTTCAAGATCTGAAAATGTAAATACAAGCAAAAAAAAAGACCCAAAAAACAAGTGGGTAAGAAGAACAAGGTGAAAGCTTTTTAATAATCAAAGGCAAACCTTGGTGTCTTTAAAATGTTCTACAGAGATTTGCCATGTCATTTAGGAGTGAGACGAATACTAATTCCCCAGAAGACAGGAATCAGCATTTCTAGAAAGGAAAAAGAATGCAGATGTGTATTTCTGATTCTCTTTGAAAGCTGAATGTGTGGGCACAAAATAAAAACACCACCAAATCCCACAAGCCCTGCTCTCATTTACCGTTTTCTGCTATTGTGTATTTTGTGAGAGTTAAGGCTCTTGTGGCCCCCACCACTAACGTTCCAAATTCTTTCTGTGTTTTCCTCAGATTAAAACCTGCAATCCATTCCCAGATCCTAGCCTTGAGGTATGTCTTTGATCCTTGCTATGCAGGTGGTAGACTCTCCAGAGTAAATGTAAGATCCAAATGCAGATAGGAGTGAAGTGGCATGAAGTCAAAGCTTTGTGAGAGGAGACTGTTTAAATAACTTCAGAAGCTTGTGGGAAAGTAGACAGAAAGAGAAAAAAGAGATCTGTGATTCCACACTAATCTGCACACATAACACAAACGAATACACTAATGCCATAGTTCATATTAGAACAATTAAAAGTCTTGTCAAGCCCAGATAAAAAATAAAAGCCAGCTATAATCCTATTCTAGACATATTACCTTGCCATTCAGAAATTTGATCTTTTTCTGTGTGTTCTGATTTCTAATTATATTGTTATTTTGAGGTTATTATGGAGTTACCTAGAGTCATAAAAATAATAGGGAGATCCTATCAGTCATCTTGCTCCAGTGGAGATCAGAAAGAGGCATTGGGTCCCCTGGAGCTGGAGTTACAGGTGGCTGACCGACGTGGATGCTGCAAACTGAACAGGGGTCTCTGTAAGAGCAGCAAGCACTCTCAATAGCTGAGCCATCTCTACAGTCTTAACTTGTCATTTTAACACCATTTTGCATCATTTCATGTATAGTGTGTAATAAAAATTTATAGTCATTGCTTCATTGTTACATTTTAAATTACACAGGAAAAAATAGGAGATAAAAAGCAAAAATAAAAAACCAAAGCTATTGGCGTTTATGTTTTTCAGTGTACTTACTTTTATTCTTGAATAACTCCCATTGGTCATAGTGTAAAATTCTGTCCTTAGAGGTCAATTTTGGTATTCTATTTTTAATATATATTTGATCAGTATATATTCATTATACATGAAACATAGGTGCATAATGGACTTGGAGACCATAGCCCCCCCCCCCAAGATGTTTTTCAAGAAAGTGGTCCATTTATTCTAAATAGCCAATTGCTATGTATGGAGGTTTTATAGTATTCCCTTACTATCCTTTGACGTCTGCAAAGCCTATGGTGATGCTGTTTTGTTTTGTTGTTTGCTTTTGCTGCTGTCAGTTTTTGCTTGTTGCTTGATTGGTTTTCTGAAGCAGTCTCACTGTGTAGCCCAGGTTAGCTTCAAACTCAAAGATCCCCTTGCCTTAGCCTGAATCATCATAATCAGTGATATTTTCTTTAATTGTTGATGTTAACCATTTGTTTTCTCACTTTTGCTAGATATTTGCTGATTTTGTTCATATTTTCTAAGGACACATTTCTTTGATTTTTGTTGATGTTGCTGTTTCTTTCACTGATTATTACTTATTTCTTTCTGCATGCTTTGGGTTCATTTTATGTTCTTGGTGTAGATTTGTCCTTTTTTGCTGTGTGTGTGTGTGTGTGTGTGTGTGTGTGTGTGTGTGTCTGTGTGTGTGTGTGTGTCTGTGTGTGTCTGTGTGTGTCTGTGTGTGTGTGTGTGTGCGCGCGCGCGCGCACGCATAGTCTAGACTAACCACAGCATTATGAGTACTAGGACTTGTAGCCACGTCCATTACTCTCTGTTCAAGATCTTCCCTTTTGTGTGGTGTATTAATTTAGCATGAATTTTACTATGAGGATTTTGCATTTTCAATAATCCCTAAGTGTTTTTGTTTGGTTAGTTTTCTTTTTCTCTTGAATATTCTTTAAAAATATCAACTTCATCCTCTTGATTGGTGGATGTTTCTGAGTTGTATGTGTGTCTGAGTTTCTGTTTCACTGTTCTAAGAATTCTTGGGGGAAAACTATTGACGGTAAGATGTGCAGAGATGACCAGCCACACTGGTGGAAGCCCATGAACTGTAGACTAGTGGCTGTGGAGTCCCCATAGGACTGGACTAGGCCCTCTGAATACAGAAGATGGTTATTTGTCTCGAACTGTTTGGGGGACACCCAGACAGGGGGATTGGGATCCATCCCTGGTGCCTGCAGTGTGACGCCTTGGTGCAGTGGGAAGGGGCTTGGACTGCCTAGGCTCAGTGTGCAGGGCTCTGCTGACTCCCCATGGGAGACCTTGATTTGGGGGATGTGGGGATGTGGGGTGGCTTGGAAGGGAGAATTGGGGGGTGGGAAGAGGGAGGAGATAGGATCTGTGGGTGGTATGTAGAGTGAGTAGAAAATTTCTTAATAAAGAAAAATGAAAAAAAACTATTGATGGTGTTTGTAGACTTGTCTGTTTTACATTATGTGTTTTTCAGCTCCATGTGTTGGTTAATACACATTTAGGAAATGCTATACCTTCCTGTGGAGCAATTCTTTTATAGAGTTGTTGTGGCTCTTTCTCTAATGATATATTTTTATCTTATATGATATTCTGGTTTGAGTTAAGATATGATAAACCTAGTGACACAACAATGAAGCTGTCTTTGAGTCTTTTCTGCTTCTGTAAGTAACCCCTCACCCATATTCCTATAACCCTAATAAAACTCATTGGTTCACCAAGTTGGACTTGGGTGGTATCCGTACTTTGGTCTGTTGTGAGTTCCCTATCTGGGATGAGTAGATGTGTGTGTTGTGTCTCCCCAGGAAAAGTTTTGTCACACAACAATGTTCCCTCTTCTCTGGTGACTCTGGGTTGTGTCAGGTTGACAGCTGAAGGCAACTATGACACTAACTTATGATAATCTAAGAGCTCTAGGATTAAGGGATCAAGTATAGAAAGATCATCTTTAAAGTCAAAAAGGAAATGCTATAGATATACAAGAAATAATATAAAATTAATTTATTTATTCATCAAAAAGAAAAGAAAGTAATATGATGTGATCTTCTGAGGATTGCTGTTTTCATATCTTTCCAAAATGCATAGCACAGAGCTTCAGCATTAGCAAAGTTGACCAGAAAGGAAACGATTTGCTTATCTAATGTAAGCTATATATCTTCACCTTTTCAAAAAATTAATAATGTCTTTAATTTCGGCTTCCAGGGACTGATACAGTCTAAAGAGGCATTACTGTGTAATGATTATTAACTTGGATTCCCTAGTTTAGCTTCCTGTGTTTACTTGGCTGTGACTATCTTAATTATGTTCTTCATGCCTCATTTTCCTCAGTTGTAAACTGTGATCATAATACTACCTGTTATCTAGGTTGTTGTGAGTAATTAATAAATCCACATATGTAAGATGATTCATTAATTCTTGGTACACTATAAACTGGAAATGCTAACTACTATTTTTTTCTCTTAATCAAGTATTTATTATGTACCTGTGGGTTAAAGGAATTTTTATTTTTATTGAAAAACCAACATAGAAGGCGTTTTATATGAAGCATTTAAGACAGCTTTGTCTTAAATCTGTAAGGTAGCAAATTACAATACTATAGAAATTCCTGCATCTTAGTATTAACTTTTGGTTGAATTATCTAAATTAGAGTTCAAAAATAGTACATAGGCTGGCTCCGTTTTACTTAGAGATATATTTCATTATATAATATTTCATATTATATAATTTTTATTATTATTAAGAGATTTTCTATTCATTTTACATACCAACCACAGATTCCCCTTTCCTGCCTCCTCCCACCCCTCAGCCTTCCCCTACAACCCACCCCCTATTCCCACCTCCTCCAAGGCAAGGTCCACTGTTGGTGGGAATGCAAACTTGTACAGCCACTTTGGAAATCAGCATGGCTGTTTCTCAAAAAATTGGGACTCAGTCTTCCTCAAGACTCAGCTATACCACTCTTGGGCATATACCCAAAAAAATGCTCAATCATACCACAAGGACACATGCTCAACTCTGTTCATAGCAGCATTTTTCGTAATAGCCAGTTGAGTGTTCTTCTTTCCAGGTCTGTGAAGAATTGTGCTGGGATTTTGATAGGGATTGCATTGAATCTGTAGATTGCTTTTGGTAAGATTGCCATTTTTACTATGTTAAATCTACCTATCCATGAGCATGGGAGAACTTTCCATTTTCTGAGATCTTCTTCAAATTATTTCTTCAGAAACTTAAAGTTCTTGTTATACAGGTCCTTTGCTTGCTTAGTCAGAGTTGCCCCAAGGTATTTTATGTTATTTGTGGCTATTGTAAAGGGTGATGTTTCTCTGATTTCTTTCTCATCCTGTTTATCATTTGTATATAGGAGGGCTACTGATTTTTTTTAGTTAATCTTGTATCCTGCCACATCCTGTATCATCTGCAAATAGTGAAAGTTTGACTTCTTCCTTTAGAATTTTTATCCCCTTGATCTTCTTTTGTAATTCTCTTTCTTTGTTGCATCTTTGTGTGATTTGGGTATCAGAGGAACTGTAGCCTCCCTCATAAAAGGAGTTTGGTAATGTTCCTTCTGTTTCTATTGTATGGAACAACTTGAAGAGTATTGGTATTAGCTCTTCTTTGAAATTCTGGTAGAATTCTGTGCTGAAACCATCTGGTTCTGGACTTTTTGGGGGGAAGAATTTTAATGATTGTTTCTATTTCCTTAGTGCTTATAGGTCTTTTTAAATTGTTTTTCTGGTCTTGATTTAATTTTGGTATGTGGTACCTATCCAGAAAATTGTCCATTTCTTTTAGATTTTCCAATTTTGTGGAAATGACCTGATGATTCTCTGGATTTCCTCATTGTCTGTTTTTATGTCTCCCTTTTCATTTCTGATTTTGTTAATTTGGATGCTCTCTCTCTCTGCCCTTTGATTAATTTGGATAAGGGCTTGTCTGGCTTGTTGATTTTTTTCAAAGAACCAACTCTTTGTTTCATTGATTCTTTGTGTTGTTCTCTTTGTTTCTATTTCATTTATTTCAGCCCTCAATTTGATATTTCCTGGCTTCTATTCCTCCTGGGTGAGTTTGCTTCTTTTTGTTCTAGAGCTTTCAGGTGTGCTGTTAAGTCACTAGTGTGAGATTTCTCCATCTTCTTTTTTTTTTTTTTCCGGAGCTGAAGACTGAACCCAGGGCCTTGCACTTGCTAGGCAAGCGCTCTACCACTGAGCTAAATCCCCAGCCCCTTTTGTTTGGTTGGTTCTTTTGTTTGTTTGTTTGTTTGTTTTTGTTTTTCGAGACAGGGTTTCTCTGTGTAGCTTTGTGCCTTTCCTGGATCTCGCTTTGTAGACCAGGCTGGCCTCGAACTCACAGAGATCCGCCTGCCTCTGCCTCCAGAGTGCTGGGATTAAAGGCGTGCGCCACCACTGCCCGACTCTCCATCTTCTTTATATGGGCTTTTAGTGCTATGAATTTTCCTCTTAGCACTGCTTTCATAGTGTCTCATAAGTTTGGGTATGTTGTACTTTCATTCCCATTGATCTCCAGGAAGTCTTTAATTTCTTTCTTTATTTCTTCCTTGACCCATTGGTGATTAATTTGAGCATTATTCAGTTTCCAGGAGACTGTAGGCTTTCTGTAATTTTTGTTGTTGTTGAAATCTAACTTTAAGCCATGGTGGTCAGATAAAATACAGGAGGTTATTCCAATTTTTTTGGTATCTGTTGAGATTTGTTTTGTGATTGAGCATGTGGTCAGTTTTAGAGAAGGTTTCATAGGGTGCTGAGAAGGTATATTCTTTTGTGTTAGGGTAGAATGTTCTGTAAATATCTATTAAGTCCATTTGAGTCATAACTTCTATTAGGTCCCTTATTTCTCTGTTAAGTTCCAGTCTGGCAGATCTATCCACTAACTACTGTTTTTATAATTACCTACTACATATAAGTCTCCAATCTGGTTTTATTAATATTGGCCATTTATAGTAGTTACTTATACATAGGCCCTAAGTAACAGTATTACTGATGATAAATACATTGTCCTTACAACTTTATGATTAGTGTTGTCTAAGTGTTCATGCAATGAGTCATGTCATTGGTCTGGTTCGAGCTCTCTGGCCTCTGCTACACCCTTCATACTGGGCCCTCATTGGAACTCCTCTCGGATATCCTGTTGTGGCCTTGTATCATGCAGATCCTGAGGCTTTAGATCTGCAGGTCAGGCCCCTTCACATGCTCCAGCAGTTCATACATGAGGTGGATGTTTGGGTGGGGTCAACTTACAGCCCTGGTTTTGGGCCTGGGCACTAGCTGGGTTGGTCAGCCTGTCAGCTTTCCCTCATTGTCACCACCTGGACGAGTGCTCCAGCATTCCCTCTGCTAACTCATCCACTGTAAGAGGCAGCAAGGAAGTGGACCAGTTCTCCAGCTATCTCCCTCTTGGGGCTGGCTCACCCACACCCACACCACCAGGACCAGCTCTTCTGTTTTTCCTAGGCAAGGTGCAGGGCCCACTCTTCCAAGTGCTGCAGTTGGTGGGGGGCAGGCAGAGCCAGTTCTCCCTAGTACTGCAGCCAGTGAGGGGTGGGGGCAACTCTGCAGCCCTATCCTCATTGCCTTCGGTGGTAATGAGAGCCATGGATTTCAACACAGACTGCAGCTGCAGCAGGGCCACATACCCAAACATGGCTCTGGCTGCAGCTTAGCCCATATGATGCCATGGCCCTGTTGGCAGTGCATGTTGCTCAGGTCTGTATGGCCCCAGCAATGGCATGGCCCTCGGACACCAACCCTGCCACAGGTGGTAGCCCAGATCCTGAGCATCTGTGTGGACTTTGGTGATAATGTGGGCCATGGACATCAACACAGATGCAGGCTGCAGTAAGACCATGGGCCCAGACATGATCCCTGTTTGCATCCTGGGTCCGGATGTCATCATCGCAGGTCACCCAGATTGGCATAGCCCCAGTAGTAGCATGGTACTCAAATGTCAACATGTCCCCAGGTGGCTGTACACCCCCCAGGCATCTGCTTGGCTGCAGTTCAGATCCAGATGTCACCATAGCCCTAGGTGGCAGAATAGGCCATCCAGATCTCTATGGCCCCAGTGGCAGCATGACCCTCAAATATCAAAATGGCCTCAGGTGTCAGCTCAGACTATGGGCCTCTGTACAGCCTTCAGGAGCAACAGGAGCCACTGACATCAGCACAGAGCTCTGCTGCAGCAGGGCCATGGACCCAGACATGACCCTCGGCAGTAGTCTAGGCCCAGATGTCACCATGGACCCAGATGGCAGTGCAGGCCTCTTAAATCAGCATGGCCCCTGTGGGAGCACATCCCTCGGACACAGACATGGTCACAGGTGGTGGCCCAGCCTCTGGGCATCTTCAGGGCCCTCAGTGGTAACAGAAGCCATGGACATCAACACAGACCACCATTGCTGTGTCAGGACCATGGACCCAAACATGGCCCTTGACAACAGCCCGGGCCTGGACATCACTATGGCCCTGAGTGGCAAGCAGGCCGCCCACATCAGCTGGTTCCTCACTGCCCTCGACTCTTCATATCCTCCTCTCTCCCCAGCATATGAACCTTTCTACCCCTCTCTCTTCCATTTCCCCACCATATTCATTATAATGGTGCCCAACTGTCTGGTGCCTCACATCTGGCAGTTCATGGTTGATCTCTGCCTACACAGGGTAAGTGTCCTGGGGTGAAGCTGTAGCTGTGCTCCTTGCATCCAGGCCTCATGGCACCCGTCAGCTCATGGTTGATCTCTGCCCACTCAAGCAAGGCAAGTGTCCTGGGGTCTTATGGGTCTTAAGTAGAATAACATGTATAGGATATGCTTGGTACAACGCCTGGTACAGAGTGAGTAATCAGTGAGAGCAGGTGACCCACAAAATAAAGAAAAGAGAGTATCAAAGTCCCTCAACCTGCTCAGAGAGTACATGATCTTGTGTACATCAAACTGAGTTCAATTCCCATGATGGAACATAAGAATTGACTCCCAAACGTTGTCCTCTGGCCTCCACATGTATGTTGTGATATACACAAATACACCTCCTCCAAAAAATAAATCAAAAACTGTAATAAATTGTTTAGTAAAAATTTGAGAAGTTTTATTTTTAAAAGACAATGAAATGTATTCAGGTGTAGCTCAGTTGCTAGAGTGCTTGCCTGTTAAGCACTAGGTTTGATCCACACAATTGCATAAACTGGATATAGTGGCACACACCTATAATGTCAGCACTTTAGACGATAAAGACAGGAGGATTGGAAGTTCAAGATCATCCTCCTATACATAGTGAGTTTAGGTCCAGACTGGAATTCATGTATTCCTTGACATTCTGGAGCCACACCATTAGACCACTCTGCTGGGGTGAAGCATAGAAAACGTATTCCTAAGACAAACTAATAAACAGATTCTTTCTCTTGGCTCTCTTTGATCTCCTTTTTCTGCATGGTATATTCTTTCCATCCTTTCTGGTCCCAGGTGAGGCTAGTACAGTAAGAAACATTCCACGTGTCTTGGAAATCTGCGTAGGACCCAGGGAAAGGGGAAAGGAGATAGCCCATGTGCGTGTTCTACAAAAGGAAGAGGATGGGAGACAGGAAAGAGAGATTACACACACCTTTTTCCATGCCCTCACTTACCTTCTGTGAAGTGCAGGTGGAAATGGTGACAGATATTTGTAATCCCAGCACTTAGAGGCTGAGGCTGAGGGATGGGAAATTCAAGGTCAGTTTAGGCTACATCACAAGATTTTGTCTCACAAATGGTATTTAAAAAAAAAAACCAAAGACTATCCTTAGTGTGTGTTATGTTTATGTAGCCTCATTTCTTGGTTTAAAAAAAATAGCAATATCCTTTATAAGCCTAAGCAATGTAGTGGTCAAATTATTTACAGTGAACGCCTAAAATGAGATGGATGGTATAATATAATCAATTTTGTGGATTGATTTATCTAACTAAGTCAATGAGTAAAAGCAGTCTGTCATATTCCCTGAGCATCCTTGAATATCCTTGTTCTATGTGCCAGGTTCTTAGATGTAACCTCCTCCACCCCAAAACTGTTTCTAACACTAAACATATGCACAATTAGGTAGGCCAAGGTTACAAAAACATGAGAGCTTGTAATTTTGTGTGGACTCCAAACTAAATTGGAAAAAGAGATCTTTGGCAGTATAATTGTTTCAATCTAGGGTTCCCACAGTATTATATAGCTATTAGACACCGTAGAGTTTTATTAAATAGCCTCAAATTCGTTACCATTCATTGCATTCAGAAACAAGGTCAATATTCCTTCCCTTTCTATCAAGGTGAGTTTGTAACTAATTCAACCAACACAATATGGCAGTTGTTAGGTTATAAAAAGCTACCCTGCTTCTTCTAAGATAATCCATGTGAGGGAAGCCAAGTTCTATGTAAGAAACTGAATTGTTCTAAGAATACAGTCTCAGCTAAATCCAGTCTTATAGCCATCTCCACAAAGGCGTCAGACATGGGAACATAATGACACCATCTTGAATGACACCATACCATCCTATCCATCACTAAGTACTCAGCAAAGCTCTGAATAAGTTTCTGATCCTCAAAATCTGTTGTGCAAGATTGCAGTGGTTTATTTTGTAGGAATTATGACTCATGCAGGTATTACAGATGTTTCTTTAAGATTTAAAGATGTGAAATTATGAAATAATAAAAGTATGTACCAGGCTCCTAGCATATAACTCCAAAAATGCTTGGAATCTCCAAAGAGATAAGTATCTTTTTTGTATGTTAGCAAGATGACTGATGGTTAAAGGGCCTGGTTGCCAGGGAAACCAACCACATGATGAGAGGATTAAAACATAAGCTCATCTTTCAGTCTCCCAAGAGGGAAGAAGAACTGAAGGCTGAGTTGATCAATGACAATGGTGTAATCAATTGTGTCTGTGCAATAGTCTACACACACACACACACACACACACACACACACACACACACACACACACACACATTCACAAAGGCAGAATTCAGAATTTGCCAGTTGGGAAGCACATATAAACTCAATGAAGATCAAAGTTACTGCATTTCAGACATTTTCAGGCCTTGTGCTACATTCTTCTTCATCTGTATATTTTTTAAAATTATGTTTAGATTTATTTATTGATTTTAGGTGTATGAGTATTTTGCCTGCTGATATGTATAAGCACCATGTATGTGTGCCTGGTACCCTCAAAGGTCACAAGAGAGCATTAGATCCCCTGGAACCAGAGTTACAAACAAGTGTGAGCTGTCATGTGGGTGCTGAGAACTGTCATGTGGGTGCTAGATCCTCTACAAAAATAACAAGTCCTCTTAACCCCTGAGTCATCTTTAAACCCCCTCTCTTTTTTTCTTTTGTTTTTGTTTTTGTTTTGTTTTTTATTAAGAAATTTTTTATACACTTTACATACCATCCACAGATCCCCTTCTCTTCTCTATTCCCATCCTCCCCCTCATCAAGCCTACCCCCCCAATTCCCTCCTCCAACAAGATAAGGCCTCCCATGAGGAGTCAGCAGAGCCTGGTACATTCAGTAGAGGCAGGTCCAAGCCCCTCCCCATGCATTAAGGCGGTGCGAGGTGTCCCACCATAGGTAGTGGGCTCCAAAAAGACAGCGAATGCACCAGGGATAGATCCTGACCCTACTGCCAGAGGCCCCTTCAACAGTTCAAGCTACACAACTGTCTTGTTTATGCAGTATGTTTATGTATGATATGTGTGTATGATGTATTTGTCTTTGAGAGTATGGGCCCATGTACATGGATATCAGAGGACAACTTTGAGTGCTAGTTCTCATTATTTGTGTGTGTGTGTGTGTGTGTGTATGCTGGTTTCTAAGTTTGTGGGTATGGGCATGCCATGACACCCGTGTGACAGTCAAAGGACAGCCTGCAAGAGTCAGATCTCTCCTTGGGCCATGCGGGTCTTGGGGACTGCACATACCTCATCAAGCTTGGCAGCAAGAGCATTTATCTGCTGAGTCATCTCACTGACCCTCTCTGGTTCTACTGACTTTTCTAGCTTATTCAAAACCTGAGAACGGAGTAATGGGACTCTTCAATGTATTTATTTATTTCTATTGAAAATTCCTACAATATACTCTGATCACAGTTTCCCTCCCCCATCTCCTCCTAGATCTTCCCCATATTCCCACTTATCAACTCCACACTTTCTTTTTCTCTCTAAAAAACAAACAGGCAAATAAAGCAAAAAATAATAATAATAATTTTTAAAAACTGAAAAAGCACAAGAAACACACAGAAAGAGCAAACTAGAGGGAAACGAAACCCATAAAGAGACAAAATTGGAAAGCATAATATACAAGCAAAAGACCAATGAGATAAAACAAAAATGCCTAAAGCAATATGACACACAAAAAAGTCCTCAAAACACCATTAAGTTCATATTGTGTTGGCCATCTACTACTGGCCACGGGTCTTCCCAATTAATGTGGTTTATACACCCACTGAGACTCCATTGGAGAAAACTGTTTTTTCCTTTGAAAGTGGTTGTCAATTGAAGGTATTTTTTTGGTTAGGGACGGGAGATTATGTCCACTTCCCCCTCTCAGCACTGGACTCTGTCTGGCTTGAACCTGCGGAGGCTCTATGCATGCTGTCACAGTCTCCGTGAGTTCATATGTGCATCGGTCCTGTCGTGTCTGGAATATACTGTTTCCTTGGTGTCCTCCATCCCCTCTGGCTCTTACAATCTTTCTGCCTCCTCTTCCACATAATTCCCTGAGCCCTGAGGGGAGAGAGTTGATGAAGATATCCAATTTAGGGCTTAGTGTTTCAAAATTTCTCACTCTCTGCATTGTCCAGTTGTGGATCTCTGTGTTAGTCACCATCTACTGCAAGAGGAAGTTACTCTGATGATGTCAGAGTGAAATACTGATCTATGAGTCATTTTATTGCTATGTTTCCTAAGCAGAACAATAGTATTTAGTTTTCCCCTAGGTCTATGTCCTATCTGGTCTCAGGTACTTAGCCACCTGAGCAGTATCAGGCATGGCTTCCATCCCATCAGACAGTGGTTGTTACTCCCACAATGTCTGTGCCACTATTACATCACTGTATCAAACAGGCAGGGACTTCCCAATTTATAGTCCAAGTACAGGGGATAAGCTATTACTTGTGACTAGCATCTGAAGTAGGTGTGTGTAATGTTGTGGAACTGAGGCATCAGCTCATGTAATCTGATACTATATCCAGGTTTATAATGTCATAATAGAGCTGAAGCAGAGAACACCCAGTTGGTGTCCAGTGGAAAACTGGTTAATGGTAGAGAGGAGTCCCTGTATAATTTTGGTAATCAGAAGTGAACTGTTGAGAAAGTTTTTTTCCTCCCCATCTTTTAAGACAGAAGCACAAGATGCCATACCAATGATATACTCTTCTTACAGAACATAACCTTGGCTTTCTGGTAACCCCCTTCTTCAATCTCCTTTTAGTTCTTTTTAAAAACTGAGACTATGGCCAAACACTAAGAGGTGGTAAGGCAACTTGATCTGATCCCAAAGATGGAAGAACAGAAAGAGGAAAATAAGCACTTGGGGTGAAATTGATCCTTCCTAGTGGCCTTGGGAAATGGAAGTGCCAGGTAGGCTAGGATTTCCTTCTTAGATTGTTCTTATTTCTCCTTATCCTGAGAATTTACCAGAAGACATAGCTGCAAATGCTACTTCCTCTCCATCATCAGCACAGCTGCCTTCTCTTGTTACCTCACATGCTCTCACTCTGAAATCTTGAAAATGCTGACAGCCACAGCCACCCCATCTGGGAAGACTCCACAGGGCCAGTGAGATTGCGGCAAACTAACAGAGGAAGTCTCATCCCCTGATGTTCAATCATAAACTAAGAGGACAGAAAATTTATTTATTTCCCTCCTCTTAAGGTGAAAAGCTGCCTATCTAATTAATCAATGTTACTTCTCCTTACTAGTAGCTTTTTGCAAAAGATCCCAAAGTCATTTGCATACACATTGACATGTATGTGGCACTGATATAGAGCATGCTGAGTATAACTCTAGATTAGGACTTGGAAAACCAAGTTTTTCTCCATACTTCTGGAACTTACTAGTTTAATAAATTTTACAAGTCAATTCTCCTTTCTGAGTTTTAGTCTTTTTAGGAGTAAAATGAAGAGATTGGACTAGTAGACTTCTGAAGATCTTTGTCCCCTAAAGTTCTAGAACTCTAGTAAAAATGAACATCTAATTCTACAAGACCTATTTGGGCCCATAGTTTCAGAAGTTTCAATTCATGATTGGCTGACTCCATTGCTTCTAGGGCTGTAGCAAGGCAGACATATGGTGGAATGATATTTCAGAAGAAAGCTCATGTAGCTCATGGCTCACCTCATGTAGCCAAGAAGCAGAATGGAGACGTAGAAAGGGACTAGGGATAAGATACACCTTTCTAAGACAGACCAACAGTGATCTACTTCCTCCAACCAGGCCCTTCTTCCTAATAACACATTCAGTTATAAATTCATTGATGGATTAATGCATTGACATAGTAACACCCTCATGTTCCAATCACTTTGCACTAACACCACAAGCTAGCCACCAAAACACGTGAGCCTTTGGGGGGAATATGTCATATGCAAATAATGACCATGCTATCGTATTTCTTAACTTTTTTCTCATGTGCCTTTATGGTTTGCTTTGTCTTTCCTTAGGGTATGTCATGGTGCCTCAGATTCTGCATCTCTAACACACACTCAGGCTCATGCCACTGCTGCTGAGACTTGGACACCTCATTGAGGAGCGAAGCTGATGTGCCATGAACAAGGCAAGAAGTCGACACACTGTCTTCTGCTTGAAGTGCAGTCATCACGACCAGTGGTCTGTAATTTGTTTCTCTTACTCCACACATAGACCATTTTTCATTTGTCATCTCCTTATAATCCCCTTTCGTCTGGACTTGTTTTGTTTTGTAACTTTCTTTGGTATTAGAATTAGTAGACAGTAAAATAAACAGGCGCAAGAGAAGAGATAAGAAGAATCGTGGTGGTATGGATATATCAGTTTGGCTTCTTTTTACTGGCCCTTTGCAAAAGGTTTATTGAAGGTGGAGGTAGAAATTAGTTTCAAAACAAGTTTGGGGGTTATTTCTGGATTTCCTGTCCCCTGTATTCATGGAAAATTCAGAGCATTCACTATGAATATATAATGGCATGCCCAGTTTTCTTGTGTGGTTTGTGGAAACTGGTCACATCACTTCAGAGCCACACCACATATATTTAAAGGCTATGGCTGTGCAATGGGGTTTTAGCTCAAATGATTCAGAAAATTGCTTCAATCGTTTACTTTGTCAGAGCAGCTCTAGCTAGGACTTGGAGAAATAGGTGAAAAACAGTTTGGTAACTCGTGTCTGCTATTTACACTACTCGGGACTTTCAAATTAAGCAAGATTATTTTCCTTCCTAAATTTAGAAGAAAGAAGTTGGATCTACACTCTCCCAACTCTGTGACCCTAAGGACCTTGCAGACTTACTTTCTCCAACAGGGTTTCCACTCTCTCACTTGCAAAATGAAGAACTGGACTACTCCAGCACTCTACTCATGGAATATGATCATTGGATAAACAAAATGATAAGTTAAATGAAGAAAACTTCTGCTCTGAACATGTTCTGTAGCTTTTCTTACTTCCTAGCATGAAAACAGAAACACATGGATGAAAATATTTTTCAAGGGCTGAATAATGTGGGAATGTTTGCTTAGCATGCAAGAAGCCCTGGGTTCTGTCACCAACACCACATATGACCAGGCATGGTTTTGTACACCTGTAATCCTAGTACTCAGGAAGCGAAGGCAAGATGATCATAACTTCATTATTATTTTTGCCTACTGAATGAGTGAGAGGCCGATGTGGGTTAAAAGCGACTATGTCTCAGAAAGAGAGAGAGAGAGACGGAGGGAGCAAAGGAAACAGGGAGGGCCATTTTCAGCTGTAAGGGCCAAAACAATGTCTGCTCTGGTTTTCCCTTTTACCCAGAAACATAAATCAACCAAAACATTCCCTTCGGTCACCATGTGTTCTGGTTTCCCTCTGATAAGCTTTTGCATTTGTGTCCTTTACACTTGTTAGTGACAAGAAGCAGGACCCTGGGTAGAGAAGTACAGGCAGGGTCTGGAGTTAGTGAGCTGCAAGGCAAGCTGGCAATCCTGTTTTCTTTCTTCGTGTGTGTGTGTGAGAAGTGACCTTGGTCATTTATAGACAAGGAGTGATGCCAAGGACGAAAACGGAGAAGATGGACTTGACTCCCTCCCCTCACTCAGACACCCCATAGTCTCTTTCATGAACCTGCACTCTGCTGTGATTAAGCATAGTGGGCAGTCAGTTTTTAATGAGGGACTTCAACACTGCTTGCCTGAGAAGACATTAAATAAGAACGGAAAGTGCAACAGAGAGGAGAGAGAGAGAGAGAGAGAGAGAGAGAGAGAGAGAGAGAGAGAGAGAGAGAGAGAGCGAGAGAGAGCGCAAGGTGGGGGACAAATGAGAAAAAGAAGGTGATAAAGGGAAGGGAAGCAAGTACATGTCAGAGAGAACTGTGAAATCTGGTTTATCTGTCACATAAAAGGAAGTAGAAGCCTAAGCCAGCTCCAGCAGAATTGGCCATGTGATATTTATAAAAGCCCATATAAGGAAATGTCATACTCAGCTTGTCAATCCTGCCAATTCTGTGCATTTTCTATTCCATTTGAGATTTCGCTTTGCTAGAATTAAGGAGGAATACTTATTACTGGGAAAGGTCTCTTCCAAGCCAGAGAAGGATGGAGCTGCAGCTGAAAAGAAGAGTTTTAAGTCTGAAAGGACAAGCTGATAGCTCGGGAATCTGAGTTGTCAGCCTGGGTTGTCTTTGGATTGGCAATGGATTCTCAGGCAAATCCTCCTTCCATGACATGTTTTTTTTCACTGGAAAATTTAGAGAGCTCTAACTACAAACCCCACTAAGTTCTTTTCTAAGATAATGTACCAAATATTCAGTGCTTAAGATGCCTTTTGCTGAAACACATTGGAATTTGATTTCTATGCAGTCTCCTAGATAGCTTCGGCTGTCAACTTGACACAGACCAGAGGGACCTGAGGGCGTCTCAACTCGCAGATTCCCTCTTTCAGACTGGCCTGTGGTCATGACTTTGTAGTGTGTTCTTGACTGCCAATTGATGTAGAAGGGTCTCTCTCGCCTACTGGCAGCACTGCCACCCCTAGGGAGGTGGTTCAGGGTTGTGTGCAAAAGCTGGTCAAGCACAGGCCAGAGGAAGGGAGCCAGGAAGCACCATTCCTCCATGGTGTCTGCTTCAGTTTCTACTTGAGTTTCTGCCCTGATTTCCCTCAGTGATGAACTGTGACCTGGAACTGCAAGTCAAAGAAACCCTTTCCTCTTCAAGCTGCTGATAGTGACTGTGTTTATCACAGCAATAGAAAGCAAATTAAAACAGCAACTAATGCTGCCATCTTGTGGCCTAAAATAAAAAATCCTTTTGTTCTGAAGCCTACCTCAGACAAGGGCACCGACGATGATCTGCATTTTGGAACGTTATTACACACAATACTGTCATAGTGAAAATTAAAATTTAGTTGTATAACATTTTTCAAGAGGCCCAAAGTGAATATTCTACAGTGAAAAGAATTATCTGCAAATACACGTGACACTATAATGGGTTTCACAAGCACAATGTTGAGCAAAAGGAGCCCAGATGCAAAAGAACGCACAGCAAATAACTTAATTTTTATAAAATATAAAAGCAAGCAAAGATAATCAAAATGTATATGTATGTATATGCACACATATACACATATATCCTCTATCATATATTATATGTCCATCATGATTAGTGTGTGTGTGTGTGTGTGTGTGTGTGTGTGTGTAGACAAGGTCTCTCTCTAGGTATGCCTAGCTGGCCTTGAACTTGCTATGTAGACCAAGATGACCCTGAACTCACAGAGATCCACTTGTCTCTGCCTTGTGAGTGCTGAGTAAAGTTGTGCACCAAACACATCCAACTCCATTGTATTTTAAATTTGTATTGACATACGACATTTACTTAGAAAAGAATACACTCAGAAGAGCAATAAATTTTCATGAAAGGAGTACACCTACCACCCAGAACATTGCCATGTCCTGGGGGCCCCTCATGCCCTTTTCAAACACAATTCCATCCACACACATAGTGAATTTAATTTAATAAATTAATAGTGATAAAAAAGAAGCCAGCTGTAAAAGTTACTACCTGCCTCCCCTGCAAAGTCACCATTATCTCAATCACTACTAATATAGATTAGCTCTGCTTTCTTTTGCACTTTGCAAAAATTGATTTATATGCTATGTATTCTTTTGCATCTGGCTCATTTTGCTCAAAATTTTTCTTGTGAAATCAATTTATAGTGTCATATGTAGTTGTATTTCATTCTTGCCACTAGAGTATTTATTTTGAGCCTCTTGAAAATTATAACTAAATTTTTGTTTTCTACAATAAAAGTAGTGTTATATTGGATAAAAAGAAACTTTTCTCCCAGAGAGGAGCCCCCTAATTGGTTATCCAATACCAAGTGGTCAGCACTGAAATAATGTATATGCAACTGACACTGAAGAGTAGGTTTTATTAATATATGTGTGTACATATATGTAACAATGACAATTAAAGAGGAGACCATGGATTTGAGGCGGGGACATATGAAAAGTTGGAGAATGAGAAAGAAATGGAAGGAAATAATGTTATTTTATAGCATACACAAGATACCTATACATAGAAATGTGGGTGTAAGGCAGAACCAAAAAGAATTGGACCTGTTTCTATATTGGTACAAGCCCTGCAATCCTTCAACTCTACCACTCTTCCCCCTAGAGTCAGCTTTGGATGACGCAACTGAAACACATCCTTTCCCCCCAAGGATAATTGTTATGTATGTTAGACAATATGTATAGAAACAGTAGTGAAATGAAATACATCAAAATAATAATCATGTTTACCTTTTATTGGAATGCTATGGTTAACTTTATTTTTGTTGAAACATAATAACATTACTTCCCTGCTCTAACTGCTGTCTCTTTGCTACCCTGCCTCTTGGACTTTTCTTCAACTTGAATGTGGTCATAGCCAGCTGTTGCTCTCCTAAAATTCGTCTCTGTCTCTGTTCTCAGCAAAGTTCTAAAGTTAAAGCTGCTGCACTCTCAGACGCCTTTCTTGTTCATTCTTAAGTCATGTCTGGCTTCCTTCCTTCTTCCTCCTCACCTCCTGACAAGTACATCTTTATTTCTCCTCATCTCTTCTTCCTGTCTACTTTTACCATGACGACCACCACATGTAGAATCTCAGGTGATCTCCCAGGTTATTTGAAACAAGTTTGGAAAGTTGAGGGAAGAGTCATGAGAGAAATGGGATGAGAGAGGAGAACAAGGTATGTGTTTTGCTGTCAGCATCCTAGGCCCCAGCTCATCTCAATTACCACAAGTTCAATGACTTTCAAAGCAGGTAGACAGTAGTATGGAACAATCTAAATGGCTACAAGAATACAATGACAAGCTCTGCCCTCTAGTTTAGGTGTGAAGCCCCAGGACGATGTCAGTATGACATAAAATTGAAGTTTTCCCTGAAACACCCTGGCCCTGGTGTTAAATTCCACATCAAGTTTGAGAACTAATGTGCATCAAAACCATATTGTCAAAAAATGACCCCTAACAATTATCTCACTTCTTATAAAATTTTAGTGGGTCAAGAATATCATAGACATTGATGTGGGAGCTAAAGCTATGAAAGTCACAGAAAGAAGCAAAAGAGAGAAGAGGAGAAGAAGAAAGGAATGAAGAAGGAGGGAAGGAAGGAAGGAGGGAGGGAAGGAGGATAAATAATAAGTTAAGACAATGCTGGGGATATGGTTCAGTATGCACCAAGTCCCGTTTTCAATCCCAATCACTGCATAAATTGAGTGTAATGGCAGGAAGATCAGAAATTCAAGCTTGCCCTCAGCTGTCTATCCTGGGCTACATGTAATCCTATTTCAAGTGTAGCAATAGTAACATAACACACACACACACACACACACACACACACACACACACACACACAC
>CABHPR010139285.1:61316-81547 GCA_902168415.1 Peromyscus melanophrys | reverse complement strand
CACACACACACACACACACACACACACACACACACACGGTATGTGGAACTGAAATTGACCTTTGATGCTCTCTAGCTGTCGGCCACTGTGGTTGTTGCTGGCTTCTTCATTTCGCAGAAGAGAAGTCTCTTGGAGCCTCTCGGAGACAGGCAGCGGCCGAGTGCTCATTCTAGGCTCCACCTTTCACCAGCCAGGCCAGCCTGAGCACAGGCTGGAAACCAAGCTTGACTCAGGTAACTCTTGATGTCCTGATTATTAAGTGACCTTCCAGAAACCACAAGATTTCTTCACTCGGTTTCCTCATCTGTACTCATTAGGAATGGTACCTATACTGGGTAAAACTGTGATGTCATACAGCTAATCTTACTGCGTGGACTATTTCGACGTAGATGTGAAAATGTTTTTGTTTACCAATCGATCTGTTTGTCAAGAGCTACTGTGGGCCAGGACAGATGCTAGCCAGGGTGTGAGAGCTGAGGGCGACTGATATGCCTTTCTCATGGAGCTCACGGTGCATCACAGGTAGCTGTTCATCAAATGAGGGTCTAAATCTGTATTTAGGACCAGGATGGAACGCTTTGAGAGAGCTTTACAGAAGCTGTCATCTGGGGGCAGTTTGGTGGTTTTGGTTCATCCAAGCAGAAAGCATATGGGGGCGGCATGTGGGGACAAGGTTCTGAGGTGACACCAACCTGAGGTGATAAGAGTCTGAGGCTATTATCTGAAGTCAGTGTGCTGGAGCAGAGGGAGAGAAGCTACAGGGATGGTCTGGGGGTGCATCTGTGACCCCCAAACACAGAGGGAACAGATATTAATGGCATTGTGAAGCTACTTAAGGGTGTTACCAGTATCCCTTGTCTGTCTTAGCAACAGCAGACTACACAGCAGGGCTCTGCTGAGGCAGACATGGTTCCCTCTCCACTGTGTGTTGGCTAACAGGATAGCTGAGGTCTGTAGACAGAAATGTTTACCTTGTTTTCTAAGCTGCACGTTGTGTGAAAGGCCCTTGAGCCTGAAGAGTGGAATATAATATCACAGAGACAGATGCACACACATGCTTCCTATGTGCTACCATTCACTGTCGCCACTCTAGGGAATCAGCCTAGGCATCCATCAGCAGAATGGATTTAGAAAATGAGATAGACACAGAGGAGTTTGATTCAGTCACAAAGAGAATGAAATGGACGCAACATCATCATCTTAGCAAAATGAGCTAGACTCAGAAAGACAAGCAACACATATTTTCCCTCATGAGGATCCTAGATTTTTATATACATAAAGTCTATGTATTTAAAAATATCCATAGTGGAGCTGGAAGGGTGTCTCAGTAGTTAAGAGCATGCACCACTCCGCCAGAGGGGCGACTCAGGGTCATCTCCAACTAAGCTCCAGGACATCTGTCATCCTCTTGCCCCTGAGGTCACTGTACACATATGCACACCCCACACATACCTATAATTAAAAATACATCTTTAAAAAGTACCCATAGTGCTGAGTTTCAAAAAGACATGGACCAATGTATCTTGACTATGTCTTATATTTCATATACATAAAATTTATGAATATATATTCATATAAATGTATTCATATACATATATGTATATATAAAACTAGAAGCAAGACTGTTTAGGAAAAGGAGACTAAGGGGTAGGCGAGGTGTGGAGAAAGGGGTGAATACTTGGCCAGATCCTATGAGGTGCTTACATGCAAATAAATGTCTTCAACACCTGCTACCACGTGCGATGAATACACACCGCTAATAAAAACCAGGAAAGAATAAGGACACTTTCAGAAACACAGAACACAAGGAATGTTTATTTTGCTCTATCACTCTGACATGTTGTAAATTGTGGCAAATACTTCACATACTTGAGCCCCTGGTAGGGGCCGGGGAGAGAATGGTGGTCAGGACAGAGAAATTTAGGAAGAAAAGAATTTAGATCTCCCCAAACCAAGAGAATACATTGGTGCTGCTCATTTTGTAAATGAATATTAAGGAGAGTGATTTAAAATATGAAAAGAGAAAATCATCAGGCCACATCGGTGTGTGAATCACCAAGTAGGCAACTGACCAGGTGGTCCTGAGTCTAATGCAAACAGATGGTAAAGGAGTACCCGGAAAAGTGCAGAGGGAAGGCTGGGCAGCAGGAAGAAGGGAGGCTGGAAGGTCCGCAGGGGCACAGGAAAGCACATGATTCAGGGCACACAAGCAAAGAGGTGAAGAAAACGGAGTTAAAAGGCAGATGCCACATGAAAACAATCAGAGGCTCTCCACATGGAAGAAACCGTCTCCTCGGGTCCCACCAGGCACTGTGCCCCCATGTAGTGACACCCCAGTACAATTTAGAAATCTGCTGCTACACTTTGGGGTGGCATTGGTGGTCGTCTGGTGGTCTGCACATTGGCCATGATGGCATGGCAGGTGCCTGGACAAGGGCATGGTTTTCACACAGGATAGGCACTGAGAAGGGAGGAGGAAGGAGGGGTGGGTGAGGAGAGCATAGTCAGGGGGCCGTTTGATACTCAGGCAGTAACTGGGGTTGGAAATGTTTGGGATTAAAGGATGGGACCACAGGTTGGTTGAAGAACACAGTCACATTTCCTAAGGGGCTCACAGGGTTGATCGGTCTGGGCTCTGTGAACTTCCTGGTGGCTGATGCGGGCACCTTGGGGTTTCAGGGATGTGGGAGGCAGAGGGATGGAGGTGTCCATCAGAAAGGTGACTGTCAGGATGTAATGGGGATGAGTGAGACTTGGAGAAGAGAGGCTTGTGGTGAACAGCAGCCTGAGGTGGACCTGCCTGCACAGGGTAAGCAGGACCCAGTTGTCATCACATCTTACCTCATGGTGTTGTAGCAGGACACATGTGCACACGGCACCCAGAAGGTGGTCCTGCTGTGGTAGTCAATGTGTTGTTTTCCTCCACGAAGAAGCTGACTCTGGGAACAGACTATATATAACCCAGTGATTAAATGTAAGTGGATCCATTTCACCCCCACAGAGTCATGTGGTGTACACTGCACAGCCCTGGCGGGGAAAGAGAGCAGCCACCATGCTCAGACACTTGGCTTGGCATCTATACACTGTGGACATCATGGCCGTCTTCGGGAAAGGGAATGTGGCCTGCTGAGGCTCTGATGGGAACTTCCAGCTCCCAGGATTCCAGGTGTAGCTTTCTCTTGTTGAAGCACCGCAGTGGTTTGTTATGGTTTCTCAAGATAATGGCTTTCCCAATGTGTGTCCCTCCCTTGCTGGAGCAGTGTTCTGTGCTCCAGGCTGTTGTTTCCATACGACAAAGTCTTTGTGCCATTGTAAGCAAGAGCACGGCACAGCACAGATGAGTCCACAGCGTCAGTGCCCACTGCCGAGGTCCCACTGCAGCTCTGTCTTGACTTGTCAGTATTGGTCCTGGATGTGGGTGCCCAGGAATATTTAATCGACAGCGAGCTATGTGAGGGATTAGGGGAGGGAAGAAGAATCACAATGAATGTTTTTAAAAAGAAACGTCAAAAGGCATTTTGTTAAAGGTAAACTTTTAAGGAATGTAGCAGAAAGATTTGGAGGACAGCCAACAATGTGTGTGTGTGTGTGTGTGTGTGTGTGTGTGTGTGTGTGTGTGTGTGTACACGTGCATGTGTGTGCATAGTTTCTCAGTCTTCAGATTCTCTTAAGCAGAGAGACTTACAATTCTAACAAGATTCTTCCCTACAAGTTCTATGTATGTTAGACCTTGCCCACTTGGTTGATGGGTTTTAAAAACAACACTCAAAGAACCAGAAGGTTCACTAACACATTTTATTAAAAGTCAGAAAAGGCCAACTCTGGTTGTAGACACAGTGCATTTGTGGTTTGAATGATGGAATTCTCCTAAGCGTTGTCAAGGACTTGGTTGAACGTGTGTGCATGTGCGAAAAGTACCCGAGTATTTCTTTCCTGTCTTGGGTTCGGTGACAGACGGCAAGATGTTTACTGTCTCTGCTTTGGCCCTCCTGCCTCCTCCACCCCATCAGATGCTGAAATAGTTCATCAACTTTATTGATAAGAGAATGGCTTCTGTCGTTGGCCACAGTTCATAGCCTGGCATTCTGACTTGATCGCCTCTCCTTAATGCTGTGGAATGTCTTTTCAACTCAGTGTTGTCTTTCAACTCTCATGGTTTGGCTCTTCAAGGGAATGATGAAACACAGAAGGCCCACATCAAACCGAGAATGCTCTACTGTGTGTTGGGATGGGACACAAACCTCCTCTGCTTACCCTTCCTCAGCTGGCTCTGCAGCTGGACTTGCTACCCACTGTTGGGACACAGCTGGGTCTGGAGGAGAGGATGGTGGATAAGGTGTGGACCCCCAGCACCCTCCCTCACCCTCCCTCCCTCCACCCCTTCGCTCTTGGTTTGCTTTTGTCGTTTCTATCCCATAATCGTGTTCTCTTGTTTAAATTTAACATGCTGGTGAGACTCTGGAAGAGATGGTTAAGCACCGTTATTCTGATGGCTCACTCCTGTTCAGCCAATCATGTACAGCAGCGTGAGCTTTTCCCTAAGAGAGGCAACTGTATATACGTATCAGTGAGTGTGCATGTGTGTGTGTGCATGTGTACATATCAGATATAGACACATAGGTGTGTATAGATATTTATGTATAAAATGGATTTATATGTAACTGATACGACGTGTAAATATGTAACTAACATGGATAGAATTGATATTCTGTATGTGTTTACTTGGCATGTACACACATATATACTCACATACATATATAACTTTTCTGTGTCATTCATAGGATATATAATGACTAGCTCACACCTGTATTTCTCTCCTGGAGTTCCCAGCAGGTTTTCCCTCCTCACCTGTAGCCCTGACATCACATGAGTGTGCGTATCTATTTCCATGTTCTTGCACTGGTAAGGGACTATGCTCTCTGCTGTCCCACCTGTTAGCACAGGTGGGCAGTGTCTCCTCCAGCCCCAGCAGACCTCCGCTTCCTGCGTAGTTTAACCTCACCACCCTTTCCCTGTCCTCTGCATCAGTTTTCTCGCCCCTGGACCACTTTCGTCATGAGTATGGGCTTTCTTTTTTTATCTGAAAAACTCTGCCTCAATCATTCTGTCTGTCTGTCCTGTTACTAATCCATATGTGCCTTTTTGTCACAGGTGAAAGCTCCCACAAGGTTTGTCTGCGTTGATGTCCATTTGTCCTCAAACCTTGCACAACACAGAACTTGCTGTATCCCTCCCAACTGACCGAATGATGATCACTGAGTATCAGTGAGCGTCACCTTGGTGGACAGTCCTCCTTAAACCTAGCTGCCGATGATTATTTTCCCCTGGACCTCCGTGTGTGTTTGGCATAGCATGCCTTCTGCTCTTTCCCGAGAAAGCCACTTCTGTCTTTCTGCTACGCATGTCTGCTGTCCCTCTGCACCCTGGTCTGTCTGTTCTGTGCACCACTGTCCCTCTGCACCCTGGTCTGTCTGTCTGTCCTGTGCACCCACTGTCCCTCTACACCCTGGTCTGTCTGTCCTGTGCACCCACTGTCCCTCTACACCCTGGTCTGTCTGTCTGTCCTGTGCACCCACTGTCCCTCTATATTCTAGTCTGTCTGTCCTGTGCACCCACTGTCCCTCTGCACCCTGGTCTGTCTGTCTGTCCCGTGCACTCACTGTCCCTCTGCACCCTGGTCTGTCTGTCCAGTGCACGCCCCACCTACCTCTCTGTCATGTGTACCACTGTCCTTTCTCATGGTTGAACCATGTGTGTTCTTTGCTTGTTCCTTTCCTGGACAGCAAGTGTCTTGTTTTGAGACACATAGAGCTGAAGATTTGTCCATTTTTTCTCCTCCTGCCCCATACACTCCCCATGAAATTTCATCTATCACTATATCTGAAACACAATCTGTTTGTGGATAATCCCCGAATCTCAGCCTCCGACACAGCATCTCCCAGGAAGTGCAGACTACAGGCCCACTTGCCAGCTTTGTATTTCAGCTTGCCAGGGCAAGCCCACCTCGCCCTTTATTCTGCTCTCCTTGGGGCTGGTTTCCACACAGTGCTGCCTGTCTCCGCTGGCGGCATCTCAGTGCCTTTTTTTTGGTACTCGAGCTTGTCTTGACGCCCCTTTCTCTCGCATTTCTCATTGATTTTTTTTTTTTTTTTACGATAAACACTTTCAAATGACACCCTTGACTCTCCAAACCTCCTGCAGCTACTTGATACAAACTTACAGTATTCTTCTCCAACGACTTATAAAGTTGAAAATGGGCTTTTTCCTGCCTGGTAATGAAGGGGTTGAGAAATCACCTTGGAGGAGACCTGTGGTATGTATTGAGGGCCAGCACAGTGTATTCTGTGACTTAGACAGACTCATGGTCTCTGAGGGATACACACAACATTGGTGGCGATCAGAGAGGCTTGGAAGGATCTAGATGTTTGTCCGCTGTGAGGGCAGCAGGTGAGCAGAATGGGGGGGAAAGCCGTCTGCACACGGAAGACAGAGGCAGCGGGGAGGGAAAGGGGGGGGATCCAGAACACAGCACACAAGGCGTCCTCACACTCACCTAAATCTCCCGGGATTCACTCTCAGCAAACATACTGAAGTTGGCGCTTTGGTACAGAAAAGACTGAGTTAGTGAAGATGACACAGCAAAATAGAGAGAGGGATTCTCAAGGGACCAGCAGCCAAGGCTCCTGACTCATCGGACCCTCCTCCTGGAGGGAGCTGGGGGAGGGCAGGGGAGGGCGGGGGGGGGGGAAGGGCGGGGGTAGGGACAGTCAGCAACACATGTGAGGGAATCCTACCATGATGGCTGTCTTCCACAGAGCAGAACGTGGTGAGAGTTTGTGAGGAAGGGGGAGACCCAACTTCACCACGTCCTCATGCTGAAGTGTTACTTAAAATACTTTCCTTGTGCACACACATACACATACACTCAAGCGAGCATGCGTGTACACATACATATGCTCACACAAACATGCAACAATATACACATTCTCTTTTTCTGTTTTGTCTTTCCAGACAGGGTTTCTCTGTGTAATAGCCCTGGCTGTCCTGGAACTCACTCAAACTCACAGAGATCTGCTTGCCTTTGCCTCCTGAGTGCTGGGATTAAAGGTGTGGGCCACCATGCCCAGCTCAATATATACCCTTATACAAGCATGCATACACACACATAGTTGCTCATACAATCATGCATGTACACACAAGCACTAACAAAAATGCATGTATATATATATATATATATATATATATATATACATGCTTTCATACAAGCATGTAAGCACACACAGATTCTCATAAAAGTATGCATATACATACAAAGATACTCATACAAGGATGCATGCACAGATACAGATGCTCACACAGCATGTATGTACATACCCAGATGCTCATACACACATACCCTTATACAGCATGTATGTCAACACATAGATACTCAGATAAGCATTTATATACATACATGTGCTCACACAAGTATGCATGTACAGACACATGTGCTCAGACAAGCATGTATGTACACACAGATGTTCACATAAGCAGTCATAAACACAAAAAACATATACGCACATATTCATTCACACATTGAAGAAACCTTTAAGGGTAGAAAAAATATGGATAAAAAGAAATCAGACCTGGGTGAAGGCAGATGCTGAAGCCATGTGCCCAGTGTGGAGACCAAATCTCTCACCTATTAAACGTGGCCAAATATGAGTATGCATGTGCACATGTGCACACACGCCCACCCACAATGCCCTGCACCAGGGGAAGCAGTCACCCACTGAAAATGGGAAGCAGAAGCCACTGTGACTTATTTCTGTTTTCAAAGACTCGAGACACCAAAAAGAGCAGAATAAAAATGGCCAAGGAAGCAGAGACAGTGTGAGAGGAAGGAGAGGAAGGCGCACTGAGAGACTACTTTAGAACTGATTAAAATCAATGAATCAAAGACACCCATGGAAGGAAGGAGAACGTTGCCATTAAAAGAGCAAGCAAAGCAAATGTCACTTGAAACTGCTGTGTGTGGTAAACGATCTCCTAGAACCAAGAGAGAAATAGCTGTGTGTTCGAAAGAACAAGAACTGAAGGAATCGTAGTCCTCAACCTCTCTAAAGGGACCTCAGGAAGCATGGAAAACACCCACGAGGGTGGCGTGATCAGCTGATCCAGCAGGAAGTGGGGTAGTCTGAGCCAGCCCTGGCTGGAGAATGACAATCAAAACGTCAAACTTAATCTACAGCCAACAATATGAGACACTACGCACTGCTCCAGCCGGTCATCCTGCTGGGGACGGTGAGCTGACAGCTCCACGTCTGTCTTGTTCGTGAGAAGACATCGTGTCTGTTGAACTTTCAATTTTCCATCCTTATTGGAGACATTGAGCAAATTAGGGAAAACTAAACATGATACAGAAAACAGAAAGACAAGACCAAGAGTTCAAAAGAAGAATGTAGAATTAAAATGCAATAGTAATCTCAATGCATAAATTTACAGGATAGCAGAAGATTCCTGGATTGGGGAAAAAAATCACATTATATATTCTTTGCACGAGATTTGCCTAAAGCCTATGCAGAAATGCTCAGGTAATTAATTGAAAAATGAATGCCAGGCAAAGAACAACCACAGGATGCTGGGCATGGCAATATTAATACCAGAGAAAAGATCCAAAAGGCAAAACCACAATTACAGATGAAGAGGGCCATTATGTCTTGATTTAAGTTTAAATTTCCCAGGAGGTTATAAAAAGTCTAAATATTTATAGATGTAATAAAATAGTCAAAGAACATTTTAAAAAGTGACAGAATTATATGGAGATAGAGGCAAATCAATTAATAGATGGAATCTATTCATATAACTTGATTAGAGATTGATAAATCAGACAAGAAATATTTAGTACAGAGAAAAATATTTGAGCCATACAATTAATAAGCCAGGCTTCACAGACATTAAAGGAAAACTCAATAATTTCAGAATCATGATTTTCCTTGCTACAAAGGCAATTTACATAAATATCATGCCTGTATCACAAAATAAGTCAAAGTGAATTTTAAAGAATTAAATTACAACAGGTTACACTCTCTGATTGCAATGCAATTAAGTTGTATATCAACAAGAGGAAGACCAAAAGTATTAATGATAAACACTCTTGAACATGAATACATTCCAGAAGTTTTAAAACTTTTGATTCAGATGTCAATCAGGAGATGGCTTGTCTTTGCTGGTCAAGCCTGAGTCCCTGAACTCAATCCTGGGAATTGAGGTGGTAGGAGAGAACCAACTCTACTAAGTTGTCCTCTGACCTCCACACTTGTGATATTGCATGCACAATTCTCCCTACACATAACAATAAATAAAAACTTTAAAATGTAAAGGAAAACAAATCAAACAATAACGAAAATGGCATCTATCAAAATATGTAAAAGCATGTGCACAAGGAGCATCACATGGAGAGAGAGGGGGGAAGCCAGAGAGATGCAGGAGCTAGGTCACTCCTTTGTAACAGCTCACTTCCAAGAGAACTAACCAGTGCCTTCTGAGGGCATACCTCTAATGACCTAACTACCTTCTGCTAGACTCCGCCCTCCGAAGGATCTACCATGTAATGACATGGGCACACCAGAAAGCAATGCTGCCTTCCTGGGATAAGTCTCCAGCACAGTATCCGCAAATTAACACAGGATGTAAGGAAAGAAAAGAAACCTAACTAAGATGGGCAATTGGATACACAGAGCCACTGTGAGTGTGTGTTCTCATTCCATCCATTATCGCAGGATAGTCCCAGAGGCAGAGGCTTGAGACATATGGTCACATCACCTCCATAGTCCAGAGCAGAAAGAAACTAATGAACCATGCTGTCTGCTTTCTCAACTAGCCTTCTTCATCTTACACAGTCCAGGGCCCCACCTAGGGAATGATGCCTCCCACAGTGGGCTGGGTCAGTTAACAATGAAGACAATCCACCATAGACAGGCCAACCTGATTCGGACCATTCTTTAATTGGGACTCTTTTCCAAGACGGTTCCAGGTTGTGTCCAGTTGAGAGTTCCAATAATCAACACATAAACAGTGCATCAACAGGGACCATGGCCGGTGTGAGGTGAAGCTAAGGAGAAACGACTCAGCGTGGGGTGCCTTTGAGACTGCCAGTGGAGATTTGGAGAGGAAAACACCCAGCTGGAGTACTTAGAAACACGGCTGAAGTCGTTTATGCATAAACGCAAACAAAGCTCCGTGTTTGCCAGCTGTGAGAGAGGACAGACAGCTAAGACGGAAGGGTTTAACTCCGAGAAACCTCGACAGAGAGGCCGAATGAGTGTTTGCCAGTTACTTTTCCACTGTTGGGATAAAAACACTATGACCAAAGCAACCTATGGAAGAAAGAGTTTTATTTGGGATTATAAGAGTCCATCACAGCAGAGATGTATGGCGGCAAGCAGCAGGCGTGGTGGATGGTGTCGGGGAGGGGGCTGAGAGCGCACATCCTCAACTGCTCTTCTTTAATCAGGAGAGAAGGGATTTGGGGGACAGGAGTGGGGGCTGTTAGGAAACCGACAAGTCAGAAAACAGTGTGAGACAGAAATAGGAGAGAGTTAGGTCAACCCCAAGCCTTCCTGATTCCCACAGGTGCTGCTGATACCCCAGAACATTTCCCACCTGCCAGCACACTTACCATTCCAAGTAAAAAAAAAAACCTCAGAGAGGGAACTATTCAAGCCCGACTTCTTTTTTTTTTTTTTAAAAAAAAAAACTCAGGAAGAGAAAATTATGTCATTGAGCATATAGTGACCAGCACTGAACTTCTGAAAATACCTGCAGTCCACGCCTGGAGTCTGTCCCTGAAGCCCAACCCCGTAGCCCAGGCCTGAAGTCCACCTCTGAAGTCCATGCTTCACTCAGGATGTGCTCCACATTGGTTTTAAAAACATGAACATTGGTCTATCACTTCACAGTTCGTTCCACATGCTGCAGTCAGGGGTGGGTGTCCAGACACTCCACCCACCCACCACCCCGAGTACTCTTAGTAGTTTCCTTACCTAACATTGTGGGGGTTTTTATTCTATTTTTCTTCGGGCTCTAACCAAAATGCAGCAGAACTGTCAGGGATTTGTGGAAATGCCGATGACTGCAGCTCATCTTTCCAAATCCAGGTTGATGCTCCCCTGGTGGGAGTCTGACGCCTCCCTCTAGGTGATCTAGCTGTAGTTGGTCTGAGGCTCGCATTGAAAAACACTGTTTTGTGTGTGAAGCTTGCCAGAGGTTTTGCTTATCCAAAGAAGGTGTTATTTGGGCCTGGAGAGATGGCTCAGAGATTAAGAGCACTGACTGCTCTTCCAGAGGACCTGGGTTCGGTTCTCAGCATTCACAGTTGTCTGTAACTGGGATTCACTGGGATCTGATGCCCTCTTCTGGCCTCTGGGAGTATGAGGCTAGCATTGCAGATGCGCATGCAAGAAAAACACCCATACATATACAAAAAATGTTTAAGAAGAAGGCATATTTGAGAGCATTTCACCGTAAGTTGAGAAGATAAGGTCCAGTTTCCTTCTTGTTGCTGTGATAAGGCCTCCCAACCAAAAGCAACCTAGGGGATAAAAAGGTTTATTTGGCCAACAGTACCGAACTATAGTTCATCACTGTGGGCAGGATACAGGCAGGTTACAGTCACAGTACATCCACACTCAGGACAGCAAGAAATAAACGCCGCCTGATTGTCACCTCCTTCTGCTCATCTAGCCATTTCCTTTCTTATATAGTTCAGGGCCATCTGCCTAGACAATGGTGCCACCCATAATAGGCTGAGTCTTCCTAATGAATTGAGAATGAAGAAAGTCCACCACAGACATGTCCACAGGGCGGCGGGATCTAGGTAATCCCTCACTTGAGTCTCTCTGCTCAGATGATTCTAAGTTGTGGGGAGCTGACACTTACAATTAGTCATCAAAGATACCTTTTACTGAGTATCTACTGACTAGTAAGCAAGTGTGTCTCCTCCCTATGATAGAGAGCCCTCCACTTCACAGGTTCTGCTTCTGACGTCATCCAGGACCAGCCTGAGGCCACTTCTCTCTGTTCTCAGACACTCCTTCCAGGACTGTCCTGTGAGAGAGATCATGAAGACTATAATGAACATCCCAAGATGGAGTCCATATTCTTAGAGGAACAAAGACAGAAGTGAAACCACTCAGCTATAAGCTATTTGGTACTTTAGATGCCCCCCCCCCCCGCCATTTCCTCACATCTTTGATGCTCTAGGCCAAACCATCACTTAAAAAAATGAAAAGGTAAAAGAATTGGCATGCCTGTTCAAGAATCCATATTTAAATTGTTCATAATTTGATTATTTTTTACTGGTTCTATTAATCAGAAGAGTAATTAAATGCAAATGTAAGCATTTAAGGCCTCAAAATTTATGCAGAAAAATCTGAGTAGAATTCTAAGAATATGTATGTATATGTGATATATAAATTATAATTGAAAGGCCTTTCCAAGAACATTTGCTTAATAAATAGAAATGAGAGTGAAATTTTTGCAATGCTAATTACCATGCTACTTTTCTCTCTCCAAGTCTGGCAAGATGCTATGAGACATGTTACAGGTACCCAATTGGAAGAGACACAGTCTCTAATGTCTATTTCATGCGAAGAACCAAAGATCAAAGAAAATCCACGGGATTGGGGGCAGAAAGGGCTTCCAAGAACCCTGTGATTATTAACGGATGTCTGTGCGGCAATGAGGCGGAAATACTCCACTCAAAGGCACCAGAGAGTGTCGAAGTCCAAGTCCAGAACATGATTTGGAGTTAGTCCATGCATCAGTTTAAAAATAGAAGATGGAGAGGGCCGGTTTCAGCCAAGACCGCCTCAGCTACCCTTTCATTGAGGAAGGGAGTGTGGCAAGACACACATGGGTTTGCTGAGGTGCCCCTGAAGCACTCATGCTAGCAAGTGAGCAAAGGTCTCATGCCATGCTCTGGCACCAGCTGTCCTCGGGGGTTCTGGAGATGGAGAGAGATCAGGCTGGAACTCAGGGGTAGCCACTGGCACCTCGCCTCCTGGTGAGTACTTTGTTCCCTGCGGGCTCTGCCCTTGCCTGTTCTCAGTCATTTGCGTTGCTGGGTAAAGGCTGATTTCCACAGTCAGTGATTCGTAAACTGGGAACACACATCACCAGCGGTTCAAAGCCAGTGACAAAACCTGAGCTCCCTGGAAGATGCTGGATGTTGCTAAGACAGTCATTAAGAGCCCCTGCCTGACCAGAATCTCTGCCCTAGCCTTTACTTCCTTCTTCTCGATATCCCTGATTCACAGTGACAAACACGCAATTGTACCCAGTGGATTCTACCTGATTGGAACAGTGAAGTAGCCGTGAAGAAAAATTATCAAAGCATGGTGGCATTGACCTTTAGCCACAGTGCTGTTTGCGCCTCAACTCTCAGGTAGGTCTGCAGTGGGAAAGGACGTCAACTTTGCATTTGGGAAACTTTGTGGGTAGCAACCGGGTTCTTTATTGGAGTCTGCAGTGGAAGCCAGGTGCCAGTCAAGAATGTGGTCCTAGAGTCGTGCATTGGCCCAGAAACCTAGTGTGTAAACTCTGGGGGTGTATCCAGGTAGCTCATAAGAACAACCGAATCATTACATCCTTCTGTAAACACCACTCACTTTCAGGGGTAGTAGACTATGCCAGTTTCTTTTAAAATGGAAAAGACCGGAGAGATTACCCTAGCACATGACCTAATTGCCATAACTATATGGGGATCCCAGACTGATCTAGTAGAATTTTGGGAGCATTTGGTTTACCTATGACCTGCCACATAGCTCACCCCACTGGAGCAGATCACAGTGCACAAACTTGGTTCTTCAGTGCTCTTGTTTGAAGCCTGCAAAAGAGAAGCTTAAGTGTGGGAATGGGAAGCAAGCTGGACTCTCACTCTTACCTCACCTCCTTCATGCAGCATACATTCAACAAGACCCCAGTGCACTGATTTGGATGACTGTTGTATAATGTGTGACTGGCTTCCCCATGATATTTTTAGTCATCTGTCATGATGTCCTCATCCCTTCGTGTACTTGGGATGCTATGGATCCCCACAAGGACAGTGGAATCCAAGGCAGTCATTTCTGTCTTAAACATAACATTCCTCTTTTGAATACTCTGTCTTCATGAACATGGAGCCCTAATCTAGTGTGACCCCAAATGCAGGCTGTGGATTAAGCAAAATATACCATAAAAGAGTTACTGTTAAGTATCCTCCTTGGACTTGGGGCCTCAGTGGCTTTTCCAGTCACAGGTTTCTGGCGTCCTTGCTGGAGGTGAATTCTGCTGGTCTCCCAGCTTCGGATCCACCTCACACTCACTGCTCTAGTTTCTCCTCAGTGTGGAGTCCCATCTGAAGGATTCTCCCTTTCCTGTCACATCCACTGTGGTGCTCCGGGCTTGCCTCTGTGTGCCTGGACCTAACCTTGAGTTCTAATAGAAGGTCTGAGTCTCTGTTAATCAATTATCCTGGCAGCATCAGGGCAGCACATGGTTGGAATTTTCTTTGGGCTGCCATCTCACAAATAACGACACGGAGACTTCTTATTAATTATGAAAGCTCGGCCTTAGCTTAGGCGTGTTCCCAACTAGTTCTTATAGCTTAGCCCATACGTTTTAATCTACATTCTGTTGTGTGGCTCTTTATCTCATCTGTCTGTACTGTCCATCCTGCTTCTTCCACATCTGCTGGCCACTCTTCCCAGAGTCTTCTTTGTGCCTAAATGTCCCACGTCCATTTCCAGCCTAGCCATTGGCCATTCAGCTTTTCATTACGCCAATCACAGCAGTACATCTTCACACAGTGTACAAATATCCCACAACATCAGCACCACTCCTTGCTCTGTCCTCAGCACTTTCTAGTTGTTGCCTAGTGGGCAGGCTAGGAAGTACCAGTGACGTGAAATTCTCTGGCATCCCCGTCAGGCCTTGTTGAGGGTTAGATGTGTTAATGTCTCCCACAGGGCTCCTGTGTTTGAGTACTTGGTCTCTGGCTAACGACACTGTTTTAGAAGATTATAGAACCTTCAGGAGAGGGAGCCTTACTGGAAGGGGTGGGCCACTAGGGGTGGGCCTGGAGGTTATGTAATCTGGGCCATATTTCCCTACCACCATCTACTTCCTGATTGTCTGTTCAATGTGACCAGCCTCCTCATGTACCTGCTGCCTCGTCTCTCCTTTCGCGACGAGGACGGCCCTCAGAACACGAGCCAACACAAGCCCTTCCTTTCTTAGGTTGTTTTCACCAGCTGTTCTGTCACTGTGACGGGACCGAGGACAGATCCCCTCTGTGTGGGCTGGAGGGCGCTCTCCCGACATCAGGCAGCTCCTAACGAAATTACTTAATTTCTCACCGCTCCAGTCATTGCCATTTGTCCAGGAACTGGCATTAATAGCGATTCTGATTATATCTGTACCAGCCCAGGACTTCTTGACTGTTGTTTAGGTAAATGGCAATGGTCTGTGATGGTCATTCTCAAGCCTGGTAGGGTCTCCATCCTCTAAAGTACATGGTTTGAGTACCACACACCATCGATCCTCAGGGATTCTGTATGGGCAAATTCCCCTCCTTATCTCAACTTCCTGGTAACTTCAAAGCCAAGATTCTTGGTGGTTCTGCAGTTAATTGTGGACTCTATAGCGAGTGGCCCAAAACTTGAGATGTCCAAAGCACTGGTGACCTGCAGTGAAGGGGGAGAGGTCCTTTTCATGATTGCCAGGGCCATGTTTCTACATTTTCGTGTCTTTTGTTGTTGACTTCAGTTTAAAGGCTCTGTGGGCAGCACTGCTCTCTGATGCTCTTTGCAGGAATACACAAGTATGAGATAAACTTCATTTGGACTGAGTTTGGTCACAGGCTTGGGGTTACTGAGTTGGTGATGCATAGACCTGGCAACATGAAGCAGAAGCCCACCTGAGACAAGGTCACATGTTGACCAGTTGATAAATCATGACACACAGAGACTCTCGGACCCTGAGCCCCAAGGTCTCCCCAGCATCAACATCTTGGCATTCACAGACTCAGCAAGGATCCTGTCTTCAGAACACAATGGCTGGAGACATCAAGAATCTACAGCATTTCAGGGACACCCCACATCTGACACTGATATATCTCCTTTGATGTATGTGTTATGTTCCTGGGCGAAAATGACTTTGAATGAGACCAGACCCGTTCCTCCCAGTGAAGGTCAAAAGTAGAGACTCAAGCTCTTGCACCCAGACACCACACACCCAACTGTGAGGATCTAGGGGTGCTCTGTCTCGGACCACAGGAGCACAAAACACAAACTCTCTTCTTTAAGCTTCTTTTGTCTATTTTTCCTCCAGTGCAGAAAGTAGCCAGGACAGTCCAGGGGAGAATGCTGCTGTGACACTTCTGCCTCTGTCTAGAGCTTTGCAGGCACCAGGTGTCCCCGGCAAACGTGGTGCTGGTGACTCCCAAAAGCTGTATCAGTCCTGTACTGTTTTAGAGCATATCCTGGGAGGGAGGAAAAAAAGTCTTCCTTGCCAATCAACTGGCTATTAAACTCCCATCTACCAGTTCATTTCTGTAGGCTACAGACCATCTGAATGTAAAATAAGCCATTTCATAACTCAGCCCCTTACACCTTAAAAGAGGTGTCAAGTATTTTAATTGGTCTGAGAACTTACCTGCGGGAACTTCAGTTCATTCACTGCCGTGGCTTAGCATGAGGACTTGTGTAAAACAGACGGTTCCTTTTTCCCCATTGCCCTGTGATTCGTTCAAGCCTGTGCTCTGGTATTATTCACAATTTCACTTTCTCTCTTATGACCACATCATCACCTCATGAAGAAATCCCAGGGAAAATGAGTTCCAACCCACACCAACTCCTGGATTTAACTGTACTCTTACATATTAATTTCTACCACTTACCGGATCACATAGTATAAGATAAATGAGAATCAGGGACAATAGGAACATCTGTGTGTCCTTGGTCATCTACACATATTAGATAGTTGCTGCATTCAAATGACGGAATTAGTGCCACACAAGTGTTGACAGTATTGTGGGGGTGTGTCCTGTGCACGTTCTCTGCCTCTACCCTGCATGTGTAAAGAAAGACAAGTAGGGGCTGAGGTACAGTGACCTATGGGCTGCTCTGTCTCATCCATCACCCGGAGGCCCCACCTGAGTTCTCGGGATGAACTTCACTGAGCTCAGGAGTCAAGGCTCCTGTTTACGATGTGAGCAGGCGCCGCTAACACAACATGAACGTCCCACTGGCAGTTTATCAGTCTTATTCTAGCTTTTACTGTTTGTGGTTAATATTGAGTTGCTGTTTCTTCGCAGACACAGCTCTTTGGTCATCGGCCTTATGAGCTATCAGATGTCAATCTGCTTCTGATGGAGAGACAGTGATGAGAAATGGATTGTTTTTGAACGCCTTTCCCTTAGATTAACATCTAAAAATCTCTCCTGAAAATCATAAACAGGGCAGCCAGCACCATTCTCCATCTGCGACGACGATGAGACAGCCTTTTGTCACCTGGCCTGGTCCAGAAATATTTCTAGAAAACACAACTTCTGTGAAATCCAGGTTGTCAGCATGAGGGAAAAGCTGGCAGGACACAGGGTTCCGTTGCTAAGAGCTTCCTGGCAGGCAGCACGTGTGTATGGTGGCTGTGGGTGACACTATGGGAGAGGAGAGAGTTCCAAATAGCTGGAAATGAAGTTTCACCATGACAAGGAAAGTGAGGAGAGCCAGGACAGGGGCTTCAGCCAGACTCTCTGTCTATGCCGTGTCAGCCCTGGACCATGAGCAGTCACCTGGATGGGGAACGATGCGTTCTGATCAAGTAGCATCTCTGCCCAGTCCTGTGTCATACTGAGAGCGAGTGTGAGAATCTGGGGTTTCCTAGGGAGGGAGTCAGAGTGCCACACAATGGTCAGCACAGCCTGCGTTTGCTGCAGCTTTTAGGGGGTTTTGAGTACAAAAGAAAAGGTAAACATGCCTGTTGTCCACACCTCTTACCTCTACCCCTCCAGAGAGGTCAGGGATATCCTGGGAGCTTGTGACATTTATTGTCAATACCATCCACTTGAGGAACTGAAGTGACCTTAAAGTCAGGGGATCCCATCTCTTTCTACAGATGAGGAGGAAGAGCCCAGAGGTTAAACAGGTAGGTCAAGGATGCACAGATAACTTCTGATCGATTGGGACTGTAAGTCACCTTATTCCTCGGGTAGATTTCGGTATATGGATAAAATTCAAACATGGGACATGGAGCACCTGAGTCATTGGTCACACACCGGCAAGGCTCAATGAAAACAGGACCCAGAGGTAGGGCCACCAAAGAGCCAGAAGTGAGAAAGGTGTTTTCTCCTCTGCCGATGCACGCCCTTTCCCCTCCATTGTGTGTTGCAAATATTTCCCTTGTTTTTAATGAAATATATTATATTTTTTCTAGGCCAGTTGCTCTCAAACTTCTGACACATTCTCATGGTATTTTCAGCAACTCAACCTGACAGCGAGACCCCTGACATTGACAAGGTCTCTCTCTATCTTGATGTATGAACCACTTTTCTTGCACATCCCTGCTTTGCTGCAGCTGTGGAACACTCACACCCTCACATAGTCCCCAGGACCCACAGCAGTCAGGAAACATGGCAGGAAGAATCAGAGATCCGTGACACTGCTGAGGCAGGGCATTCACAGCAGCAGTTTTTCTAAAATGGAGAGATCATGAAGAGAAACAACAGAGGCCTGACAGCCCAGTACTGCTGGACAAGGATGAACGAATGGTCCAGCATCCTTCCGGTTTCCATGGGGACTTCCCCACCATGCAGAGAACAGCAGGAACTTGCATCACGTCTGCAATCCTCACAATCAACACTTGTAGTTGTGTTGTTGGCAGATAGAAAAATTCCCCAGTGCAGGATGTTTGAAGACTGTAGCAGAGTGTAATAAAGGGCCTTTGGACATGTGAGCCTCTCTGGGGGTATTCCAACCTCAGCTGGTTGGGCCCTGACTCTGACACATCAGCCATGAAATCTGCTGAAGAGCAAGTTGTCTATCAGCTTCATTTTCTGCAAAAGGCAGAGAATCAAATTTGCCTACTTCTCGTGTTGCTGTAAGAATGAGATGTGTCCCTATGTGGGAAGTAGTTGGCATGCTAAAGATTTCCACTGTTTCTTCTTCTGCAAAATTAGGATAATAATGATAAGTGTTTCAGCTGTTGTGAGTACTCGGTGGACTACACTGGTCAAATCCTAGAGGTTGACGAGATGGCTGGCTTAGATGTTGTAATGGTAAGTTTCCTTCTAAGGAGGTGTGATGGGATCTGCACCAGCAGCATGGCTCATCCACACTCTTAAGGGGATACTGTTGTCCAGCCCTCTCTGAAAGTGTACTCTCATGAATATTTGTATCAGCAAGGTGAGTCTAACTTGGAAATATATACTCACCAAAGTCAAGCTCCTGGTCCCTGTGCTCATTGCAAAGTCCCTGGAATCTGTCCCAACACTACCCACTTTAACTACAAGATACAGGTTGCACATCACCCTTCTGTAGGAGAGTCCTTTACAATTGGAGTGTTTCCTCTCTCCTGCACAGTTTAGTTTCCAAGGCAAAGGCCTAGACAGTCAGTCGGTGGACACTATCTCCAATCCACACATGAAGTGTATTATGTAGCTACTTAGGCAATATATCTGGGCTGGAATGAGTTCCCCCAAATCACTGTGCTAGGGTGTTGTACTCAGGACACAGTTGCAAGTTGAGGACCTAGTAGTGGCTGATAATTTAAGTTTTTATAGCCAATGCTTTCAGACTCACTGGAGCTTAAAGAGTTTCACATTTAGTAAACGTTTAACATTATCTTCTGTATTTTGTAAACCAGCATCGTAAACCAGAGTGGCTCCATTTTAAAATACTGTTGGTGTAGAATTGAAAATCATTTCCATGTTTTGCAGCAGAGTGGGGAAGAGAAAAGAGCAGAGGCAGTCAGAGAAGGAGGTGTGGGTGAAAGAGCAGGATGTTGGCATCCAGCAGTCCTTTCAGAGCTATGTGCTACTCAGTGCCACCATTGACCCGCCACAAGGGAACTATAGCTTAAAAAGGGCAACCCAAAACATTACCACCCAAAACTATCTATATACACCTAAACAAGACAAAACAATTTTTAATTTAAAAAATAAAAACCGTGTGTGTGTGTGTGTGTGTGTGTGTGTGTGTGTGTGTGTGTGTGTG
>CABHPR010139285.1:39075-61306 GCA_902168415.1 Peromyscus melanophrys | reverse complement strand
GTGTGTGTGTGTGTGTGTGTGTGTGTGTGTGTGTGTGTGTGTGTGTGTGTACATGGTGTCTACAGAGACTAGAAGAAAGCTCTGAATGCCCATGTGCTAGAGTTATAGGTGGCTGTGAGCCATCCAGTCTGGGTACTGAGGATAGGACTCAGGGCCTCTGCAAGAGCAGCGAGCACTCTTCCTAACTGCTGAACCATCTCTCTGGGCCCCCAAACAATGATTTTAAACCGTAGGATAAAAAGGAACCCCCAAATACTGTAATACAGAAATAAAAAGGATGACTCCCAAACACTGCCCATCATAATCTGCTGCACACAGCCAAGACAACATTGAACGGGAAACTGGAACCTTAAGCAGCGTAAATAGAGGGACTGGGGCCAAGGAAGCGATGGCTGAACTACACACATTAGAAAAGAGCAAAAACCCAGTTAGCGCCACAGATGGAAAGTACCAGTAAATATAAGGAAGAAACTCAGTTATCAGAAAAGTCGATGTTAAAAAAGGATCTTGGAAAAATGTAAAAACAGACCCACTGAATGCAAATGTGATTGCAGGCGTCACATGGAATATGGTTAGGCTCGCACAGTTTTGAAACGGTTAACGAAAGAGGAAAAAGTAAAAGCTTTATTAAGCCCAAGATTATTTGATTAAATATGTGCACCAAACACTGAGATCTAGACACATAGATGAGCCCAATACTAACGAAATTACCTGTCAGTAAGGCCCCCGATGCAGATGAGTCATCAAAGGGCAAAGAGCTAACACTGAACAGGCCTTTCTGAGTGTCAGCTCAGGGGGCGCTGGGGAACCTTTTAACTCGGATTCTGGAAAGCGCAGAAAGACGATCCCCAAATTTAAAGATAATTCTCCTATGAATTGTAAATAGGAAGAGATTTAGAAAGTACGGATTAAACGCATGTGAATATCGATGTAATAATCCTACACTCACTTGCTTATGGGACATAAATGCTTATCAAAATGACAACCACAAAGAAACTCTGTAGTCGTTTCGATCAGAAAGAAGGCTACATGGGGGATTTCTCAGACAGCTTCTATCTGAATGTTGTCTCTATTGATCCTGGAGTTTACATCTGAGTCTATTTAAAGACAGGTCTATGAACTAGGAATATATAGAGACTGCCTAGACATAAACAACTCTACATCTCAACACCCAACCCAACACAGCATCATGTTTGGAAGCAGCAGTCTCAGTAAGAGCAGCCACAGGCAAGGAGGGTTATAGTCAGAGCCACACAACTTTTGCACTATTATATAAGAGAAAAGAAACAAGGGGCATAAATTCTGGGGGGAAAATGTAAAATTTAATTAAGAAATATATGTGTGTATGTGGATTTCAGACATTGTAGCGATAACATAAGTATTTGGGGAAAGCCAGCTTGATTAGTTATGGTGTTCCTGTTGCTTATAGCTATTGTCTGCAGGAAAGAAACTGATGGAGTACAGTTTCCTTCCCTATTACCAACACCAAAATAAGTTTCATATGGATGAAAACACTAACTGTTAACAACAGCAATAGAGTGGACCCCTAAACACACACATGGACACATAGGAAAACACACACTTGAGCATGCAACATACACACACACACACACACACACACACACACGAGAGAAGTGTGTGTGTGTGTGTGTGTGTGTGAGAGAGAGAGAGAGAGAGAGAGAGAGAGAGAGAGAGAGAGAGAGAGAAGAGAGAGAAAGTTATACAAAAACATTTATTAAGAAATGGTATTCCTAAAAATGAAAGAAACTCAGAAGACTGATGTATGTATTGCATTATAATTTTGAAATTTATTATGAAAACATGCACACAATCAAAAATCTCCCTGTGACTTCAGCTCAGTGATGGTGCTTGCTTTGGTATGCTGAGACCCTGGTTTTGATCCCCTGAATCATAAACCCAGAAAGCAATAAAAATAGCAACTATAAAATCCACTAGGAAATGACCCATTCAGGAAAATTACCAATAACAGCAACTTTATTTTTTATCGTGCATGTTCACAGTAGCAGATTAGACAATCTCTGAGATTCTTCCTGGATCTGAATTTCTATAACTGTGCATGTCTCATCCTTCACAGCTTTACCACCTGGGTAGTTACATCAAAATACTCACTGAACTCCTCACCCAGAAAGCACCCAGAATGTAGCTGAGATGGATGAGTGTGGCAACCTAGAGAAATGGCCACTGAGGTTTCTGGAGGGTAGTGGTAAAGTCCCTGTAGTTTGGACCTCACCAAAAAAACTCCATAAAAATAGCAATTAGCTACCCACCCAAGTCATGCCAATACCATTTACAATTACATAAAATAATAAGTTCCCCCTATGAACTCACATATGAGTTGCTGGAGCAGGTCACACACATCCCAAAGAAGTGAAGAGCCATCAGAGAATGAAAGAGTCAAATCCTGATAAACATGGCCAAACACGTCACCAACAAGAATGTTAGAACTGTAAAATCAAAGAGACAGAACTGAGCACTGGACTCATAACAGACAAAACTTTCTTCCAGTTAGAATGAGATTTGGTCTTGTGAACTGAAATAGCATGTCATGAACATAAAACAAAAATCAGCTTAGATGAAATCAAGATATATTATCATTAAAATACTAAATATAGAAGAAAATAGCATTATTTGAGCACATGGCAGGGTGTGGCATAATACATTCAGAGGAGAATTAGGATGTCATCAGGTTCTGTTTTTGAAAGAGTCCCTGAAAAGCACCTTTGGCTTGGGTGGTTTTCCAGGCACATGCTCTATTTCATGGACAATGTAGGATCCATGATATAAATGCACAAACACAGTTACTACAAAAACATTGTGTGTTTGTCCCTACCCTAACTTGTTCTAACTCCACCTTCCCTGGGTCCTTGATTGGCTAACCTGAGGCAGGAGAGGATGTTACTTGGCTAAAAGTTCAGCTGGAGCATCTCCTAATGACATTAGTAGAAGAGGAAACCTTTGCAACAGACTCTGGGATGGGAAACAGAGATTTCCAACCCCGTGTGGGGCAGAGCAAGCGTCTGCAGGATTCTGAGGCAGGAGCTGTGGGATATCCCTGCATTGTTCCAGCACAAGACAAAGGAGTGTCTTTCGGAGTGAGCACTGAAGGCGAGCAACCACTGGCTGAAGTCCTGGTGTGCAGGAAGAGACTTTGGTTCTGCCTCACTCGGTCCCTTTGTTGGATGCTGTTTCATATTGTCATCCCGAGTGAGACAGGTTTCTGAGGGATGGCACCGAGCGCCGAGCATCTAATCCCCGTAAAATTGGGGAGCTTTGCATAACCAGAAATGACCTGTCTATTTCTTATAACTGACCCCCTTCGATGCTTGTGGCCTGGCTGCTATTTGGGAATGAAGATTTTTGTCTCCAGGTGAGAAAAAAGCTAAAGCCACTCAGAGAAGCAGCAGACAGGGAAGGGCTTGTCCCCCATTCCCCACAGTGAGGGTCTCCCAGTTCTTCCCACTTAATCCCTGGGAGGTGTCGGCAAGTGGGAAAGTTAAGGGAGCTTTCTCTCTGCCCAGCTTCTCTTTGGGATGAAGTCTCCCATCATATTGAAGTGATCTTTGTGCCGTGGAGTCTGAGAAACATTTACACAGTGAAAAATCCCAGGCCGCACGTCTCCCATCCAGGGGAGGGAAATGCGGCCCCCGTGGCCCCAGGCTCTGAGAAATAACGTCATGTTTGTCAGGGATGGAAAGGTCGCTCCTACTCGGGTGTTCCTCACCATGGACAGAGAATAATAAGCCGGCTGGGAGTGAGCAGGCATGGAGCGACATGCTGTCTGTCTGTCTGTCCACTCCCTTTCACAGCCTCTCTCTCACTTCACTCTTCTTTCTGCGGATCGTGACCCCCCAGAGGGGAAGGAGCCAAGCAGTGACACGCGCGGAATTCTAAACAGAAAACAGACAAACAATCAGCTCGGTTCACAGCCAGGTCAGCAGCGGCGAGTGAGGAGTCGGCAGGAGGAATCCAAGGCCACAATGATGCTGGGAGTACATTGTGCAGACTGTGTACCAGCGTGCAGCCAGGGTGCTCTCACTCTACTCTGTGTGTGTGTGTGTGTGTGTGTGTGTGTGTGTGTGTGTGTGTGAGTGTGTGAGTCAGTGAGTGTGAGTGTGTAAGTGTGTGTGAGTCAGGGAGTGTGTGTGTGAGTGTGTGTGTGTATGTGTGTGTGTGAGTGTGAGTCAGTGAGTATGTCTGAGTGTATGTGTGAGTGTGTGAGTATGTGTGTGAGTCAGTGAGTGAGTGTGTGTGTGAGTGTGTGTGTGAGTGTGTGAGTGAGTGTGTGTGTAAGGATGTGAGTGTGTGAGTCAGTGAGTATGTGAGTGTGTGAGTATGTAAGTGTATGTGTGAGTGAGTGTGTGTGAGTATGTGAGTCAGTGAGTGTGTGAGTCAGTGTGTGTGAGTCAGTGTGTGTTAGCGAGTGTGAGTGTGTGTGAGTATGTGTGTGTGAATGTGTGTGAGTGAGTGTATGTGTGTGTGAGTGAGTGTATGTGTGTGTGTGAGAGTGTGTGAGTCAGTGAGTGTGTTAGTGAATGTGTGTGTAAGGGTGTGAGTGTGTGTGTGAGCACGCATGTATGTGTGTTCATGCTCAGGTCATTGCTTCGCTCTGTGGTGCTCATTCTTCATCTTGGATCATAGCCCACAATGTAGATTTTTCCGTGTAGACCCCATCACTATTCTCACACGTGTGCTCTCCTTCAGTAGCACTGTGTGTCTTTAGCTGTGCGTGTCAAGATGGCTCACAGAACTGCAAATCCTTCTGGAGAGAACTGGGGGCTTTAACACCAATGCCCACTTACGAGGCTTTGACATCACTGTGCAGCCAGTGCGTGTGAGATGGAGAAACATGATCTACACCCAAGCAGGGTCATCACAAATAAACGTGCAGAAATAAGACCGTGCTGCCTCAGCCTCTGAGGTGGTTTCTCAGCAAGCGGTGCCTCCTCCACGGCTTGCTGATCTGGTCTTTGACCAGGAAAGTGGCTTCTGAAGCAGAAGCCCTGATTGGAGCCTAGAGCAGTCAGAGTGAGGGTGTTAGCTCAGCTTTGCCTCCTCAGGAAATATCCCGTGCCGTTCACAGGGGAGGCGACTGTTGTCGGTCCCGGAGGCAGAGAACACAGGGCTGTAGTTTGTGCTTTTCCCAGAGTGACTTGGAGATGGCATGTGGTCTAGAAGGTGCCTGCTGTCCTGGGGGAGGTTTGGCATGGTGGCTGTGACAAGCACAGGCTGAGCCTAGTGCTACAACGTGGGGGTTTGTAGAGCTCCTCAGACACAGCCGATTGTGCCTGTCTCCACACCAGCTGGCAGCCTACATACCGCCCGGGTTGTCACATTTGTAGTGATGAGAGAAATTTACAGTCCTGCCTAATTTGATCAACGACTAAGTTTGGACCAAGAAGGTCCAGGACATGAATGGCACGTTTTGGCTGTGTTTATGAGTTTCCAGAGAGGTTCAGTTGAAAGGAAAAGGTGTGGTTTGCACTTTGCGTCACTCCCCCTAGGAATGGGCTCCCAGATCCAATAAAAAAGGAACCAGGAGAAAAGCCCTCTGCACCCCAGCCCCTGGCACCCCAGCCCTGCACCCCAGCCCCCCTGCACCCCAGCCCTGCACTCCAGCCCCCTGCACCCCAGCCCTGTACCACAGCCCCCCCTGCACTCCAGCTCCCCTGCACCCCAGCCCCTGTACCCCAGCCCCTGCACCCCAGCCCCCTGCACTCCAGCCCCCCTGCACTCCAGCTCCCCTAAACCCCAGCCCCCTGCACTCCAGTCCCCTGCACACAAGCCCCCCTGCACCCCAGTTCCCTGCACCCCAGCCCCCTCAACTAGCCCATCTGTACTTTAATCTTGACTACACCACCTAACTTCTCCTTTAATCTACCTGAGGGTTTTATTCAGCAGACCTTGGTTGTGTAGATTCTCTCTAATTCTGACCAAGATGGCCTTATAGGGCTTTGATTCCTCTTTCTTTAAACACCGAGTGAAAGGTCACCAGCCCACTGGAGCATGTGGCTCCGGCAGGCCTTGCCCTTCTCCCCCATTCCCTCTGCCTTGCTGAAAACCATTAGACTATATTCCTAAAACTAGTCATCAAGATCCATTCCCTTATTTGGCCACTTCCTCCTCCTGAGGCTGACTACCAAGGTCCAGCTATCGAAGTATTGAAGTCCAGCAATCAAAAGCCCCCTTTGGCTCACCTAATTAACATGCCCAATTAAAATCAAACACCTCATCCTAACACGGGGTTTCCCCTTTACCTTTATAAACTACCATTTTCCTATGGGCCACGCCTGTCTCCTCTCTATCCAGAGACTGTCCTTTGTCCCTGCAGGATAAATACCCCTTTCTCCTCTCCCTTGTTCCCGTCCCTTCTCCCTCTCCCTCCTGTCTTTGTCCATTGCCTTCTGTCCTTCTGGGACGAATAAATCTCTTTCATGCTGAGAACTTGGTCTTGGAGTGTCTTGCGCCCACTTTGAGTTTCCCTGCACCGAGAGAGTTGAAAATGTAGAGCAGGGGTTTTCTGAAGCTGGCAAACAGCCGAGGAGGGTCAGTGATCCTCAGGGGCAGAAAGAAATAGCAAGGGCCTGGCAGTCTCCAGTACCTTCTGTCAGGAGACTCTCTAGGCTGCCCTGCAGGGAGGGAATCCCTGGGGAGATGAAACAGGAACCCACAGAGGCCAAGTACACAGAGCCCCCAGGAGGGCTCCAGGGGAAATTGCTGCAGGTCCCTGGAGAGAATGCTGAAGGTTGCAGAGGCCCTTGGGACCTTCAGCCCGAGGGCACTGTGTCCCAACCAGGACACGACCCCACACTTGGGAAAGAACCCTTTGAACAATCAGGAGGAAGAGTCCCCTGAGCTCCCACAGCCTGGGAAGGTCACATGTTCCCATTATCTGGAGAGAAGACTGCTTGGGCATCAAGAGGATTTGCAGAAGGGTATTGCCTCAGGAGTGGGCAGGCTCAGCCTTCAACTAAAGGTCACTTTGGCCCCACTTTACAGAGCCAGGGTGCAAAACGTGAAAAGACCCAAGTGTTCCCAAGTGGTTTAACTGTGTCCTAGATCAAAGAGCAAGGATGTTTACAGGGACATAGAAATAACCAACACCCAGCAAGGTCAAAGATGTAATATTAGCACACCAATCAGTCTGGCATGAAAAAAAAAGGCAGATCAACAGACTCGAAACACAAATGCACCTAAAATAGCATTTGGAGTTGGTAGGACAGGATGGTGTGGGAGCCACGTGGCTATGGCCTTGCGACCAAGAAGCTGCTGGAAGACAAAGCTTGTTTGAGGCAGACACACAAAATGAAGCCAGAGGCTAGGAGCGCACCCAAGGGAAGCGGTGATGTCTAAGAATGTAACATGGACAGTGAGAGCAGAGCATCCCGACATACACACTAAGACCGGTGGGTGAAGACTTGGCCAAAGAAAGCACCCGGGATAAAGAACGGCAAAGGGGTTCTGTATCCCAACAGCTTGCCTTGCAAACCCGAGGACCTCAGCTCAGCCCCTAGGATAAAGGAGAAGAGAAAGTCAGATGTAGTGGCATTTGCTTGTGACCCGAGTGCTGGAGGCTGGAGGCTGGAGGCTTGCTAGATGGCCAGTCTAGCTGAATCCATGAACTCTAGGATAGTGAGAGACCATAAGTGGGCAGCATCTGAGGAGTGACAGCCTTGGTTGTCCCCTACTTTCTAGCTCTCTCCACCTGTGCGTGTGCACTGGTACTCACAAGTGCACTTGCACACACACGAACACATATAGGCACATGCGTGTGACACCTCACCTATGCATCACTAGAGCCCTTAAGGACACCAGAGAGGAAGAACAAGAGAGGCATTCAAGAAAAATGATGACCCCAAACTGCCCCAACATGGAAAACAGGGATTAAAATTTCCCAGGAGGAGAACCACCCTAAGCATTTGCTTGTGTGCTTATGTACACACATGTACGTGGCAGGAAGCAGATACCACCCGGGTGCTTGATGACTGATGCACAAAGCCACTCACGGCCAGACCTTCAGAGGTTTGACTTGTAGCAGGTATTTCCATTTTGATCCCCAGAGGCATCTTCTTGTCCCTGAGTATTTATGGGCACCGTGAAGGACTTGAAACAGGCTACCTTGACTTGGTCTCGAGGAACAACTTGTGACTCTGCCACATTACCTACTGTCCTGTGTACCCCTAGGGCAGGACACAAACAGTCATCTGACCTGTCCCCAGGCATCTCAAGCCTTGGGGAGTGGTGGCTGCCCAGACCACCCACCGCTCTGCTGGTTTCCATCCTGGGCCACCTCACTCCAGGCTCAGCGTGGATGGCCTTTGCCGTCAGAATCATTGTGACCTGTGCCTTTATTTCTGGGTTGAGATGAACAAACAGCACATGCTGTCCCTTCCTGTCCTTCTTGGACATGTTTTATCAACACACATGCATGATACAGGCAGCAGGGTTTCATAAGGACAGTTCCTGCTCTCTTTCAGCACACTTGGCCATGTTCACCCTCCTCCCCTTCCTTCCTCTCCCCTGCCCACTTCTCCTGGTTTCTTTGCCTCAGTTTGCCTTCCACAGATGTTGGGCTTGCTGTTCCTGGAACTGCTGGCTGGGCGAGTCATGAGCAAGTCGCCTGTTGCAGTCGTGAGCCGAAAGGAAGGAATTCTTGTATTTCAGTCTAAAAAGCGGAAACACCTTTTAGGGTTTTGTAAAAAAGCATTAAACAAAGTCATGCTTTAAACCAGCTTCGTCCACCAGCTCATGACTTCACCGTGGCTTAGGGAGTCTTGATTGCACTCCTACATTTCTGTACAGAATAGTGGACATGGACCCAGCTTTGTGGATTTTATTAGGGTAGTCTCTTCATCAATTTAGGCTTATCTTCTACATACAGAAGTGTGTGGATAAATCATTACCTATTCAAGTCATCTGCCATTAGGCCTCATGCTTCTGTGAGAAGCATTTCAGTATGTTTTTGTCCCCCCTCATCACTCCCTCCTGGTCTCTCTTCTTGAGGCAAGCTTGACCCTCTATCTGTTGAACCAATATAAAATACTTGGATAGCTTAAAGGACATGCACTCGAGCATGCACACAAACACACACACACACACACACACACACACACACACACACACACACACACATGCATTCATGCACACTCCTTGCATTTTGGGGGTAGGCACATGAGCACACAGCCTTGCCCATGCTCAGTTGTTATTTGGAGTAAAAAGTAAAATCCCAAGAGTGGAAAAGTTGCAGTTCACAGTAAATTCAGTTAAGAATGAAGATCCCTTGTGGTGGGTGTGACAGTGAACGAATAACTCATTGGTTTTAATTTTAAGACCACAACAGAATGCAGTGAAGCTTTGAAAGAGTTTCCAATCCGTTGGGCTCCCTCGATGCTTTATTTGAGTGTACAGGGTTATGTCTCCTGGGTGAATAGACAAGAAAACTGAGGAGCCTGTGGCTGGTGATGATGTGAAGCTGGTTCTCAGCAGCTCTGTCCTCAGAGCATGCAGAGGGGAGAGAGGTAGCTTTCCACCCTCCAGACTGACCCATGATGTGAATCTCTCCCCATCTGCTGGAGGACAGGTACACTCCACAGACGTCTTTGCAACATACAGAATGTGCTTCTGCTCTATCTAGATTCATCCATGGTGTGTTGTGTAGACCTTGTCATCAAATGGGTTGGCCCCCAGGTTCTAGGGCAAACAAACTGTATGATGTTTTTGAGAGCAAGAGCAGCACCAGGGCCCATTCAGGTGACTGCCTCAGACATGGTAACAGAGCAACCACTGATTCCTCTAGAGGCCAGCAGGTAGGAAGAAGCATGCACTCACCAGATCTGGTGTTTTGGCTCTAACCTTATCTATTTACCAAATCAATTTTAGTTTTGGTTGGGTCTTTGAAGCCAAGGTCTCACCATATAGCTCAGGCTGGCCTAGAACTCACTATGTAGGGGCAATCCTCTTGTTCCGGCCTCCCAAGTGTGGAGGGCACAGGCACTAGTCATGTCACAGAGCCTGGCTTGCTTCGCATTTCTGGATTATGTGACAATACTGTTCAGCAACTAACAGCTACAATTTGTGTCTTCTTTTCAACATCAGTATGGTCTGACATGACTTCAGAAGTGATATTCTTCGCTTGGGTCTCCAGAGTTTGCTAGATGGGAGCAAGTGAATGGTGATGTCACCAAGGAGGGTTTGAGCTGGTCATGTTGTCCAGTGCTTAACATGACAGATAAGTGAGTTCCAGAGTCTTCTTTAACGATAATTTTTTGTTAGCCAGGCATGGAAGAGAATTACATCTAGCACATGGGAGGTAGAAGCAGGAGGATTAGAAGCTTGAGGCAAACCTTGGCTATGCAGTGAGTTTTAGGGCAGTCTATGCTATGTAAGACCCTGTCTCAAAGCAACAATGATTTTGTCAACCTAGTGATGGGTTCACAAAATACATCATCCATATTCCCAAACACACTCTCTGTCTGCATGCCTGCCTGCCTGTCTGTCTGTCTCTCTGTGTCTCTGTCTCTGTATCTATCTCTCTGTGTCTCTGTATCTATCTCTGTGTCTCTGTCTCTGTATCTATCTCTCTGTGTCTCTGTCTCTGTATCTATCTCTCTGTGTCTCTGTCTCTAGCTATCACTCTGTATCTCTGTCTATCTCTCTGTATCTCTGTCTGTCTCTGTGTCTCTGTCTCTCTGTGTCTCTGTCTGTCTGTCTGTCTCTGTCTCTGTGTCTCTGTTACTGTCTATTTCTCTGTTGTCTCTCAGTTACCTATAGATTGCCAAGTATACTAGGCTGGGTGGCCATGGAACTGGAGAAATCAGCCTGTATCCATGCCCATCACCAGGATTACAAGCATACTCTATTACGATCATGACTGGCTTTTAAGACATGTGTCCTGAGGGGCGTATCTCAGGTCTTCATACCTGCACTTCACACGTGGAGCTATCTCCCCGCCCCAACCCTGGCCCTGACTGATCTCTTTGTTCAGCTGGGCATGGCTGCTAGTGTAGAGCTGAGTGAAAGCAGCTGAGATGGGCTGGGCTGATCTGGACACAGGTGCAGCCATCATCCTCACAGTAGTAGAACCATGGCGTGCGTTCCTGACAAAGAACGTCTTTCTAATCACCTCACCACAGAGCACTGTGAATGAAGAGACCTCATGATTGGTCCACAGGGGAGCACTCTGTAGAGAGCAACAGAACTGTCAGGTGAGGTGGACAGACACCAGGTCAGCTCTTAGCAGAGCTCTGGAAGGCTGGGTGTGCTTAGTTATACAGGGAGCTGAGCTGCAGTCGGGGCCATGCTTTTGTGAGCAATTGCTGATGACTATTAAGTTTTGAATTTATGTATTTTTTTCAGATGCAGCAGGAGCTTTTCGGCTCACAGGCTTCGTTATTAATTTGTTGTTCTTGTTGATTCTCAGCCATGCTCAGCTGGCCCAACAGCACTTACCATTCCTGCTCTGCTGCAATGCTATGCATCAGTAACTGTGTCTGTTAGGGACATCTCAATCCATTATCACCAAAATGTATTTTAATGTACTTTAATTTTAAAAGCAAACTCACTCAGCCATGGTGGGACTTTTCTCAGAGAAGAAAGAGCATTGACAAGCTGAATAATGAGCAGGTAAAGAGCCCTGGAGCTCCTGAGGTCCCTTGGGTTTGGTCCTTCCCAAGCCTTGGGTTTTATTTAGACGTTTGAAGAAAGCAGTGGTGGACAGCTCAGAAAGCCTGCCCACACTTCCAGCAAGCTCCCATTGTTTCTGCATTTCTCCCTCGGGTCTGCAAACTTGACATCTGGCCTTCTTTCTGGCTCAGGGTTCACTTGGTCTTAAGCAGCACAGGGTGGAGCATGTTGGTTAAGGAGGCAATGGCTCTCACTGCTTAGAAGGCTGCTGATCATCATATCCCATCTCACACAGGGCATCATCCGCTGCTAACCGGAGTCTCTCAGCTCTTCCCCAGCCTGAACCGAATCCCATTTCCACTTTGGATCTCTGGGCACACGGGAGGAAGTCCTATGTCTCTTACACCTAGATGTTCAGGTATCACAAGGAGGTTCTCAAAGGTTTCCAGTTCTAAACCACTGAGTATTCTGTCTACCAGTCTTCTGGAACCCGGGGCTGTCCTTAGACACGGCACAGGTCACAGCAGGAGATCATCAAGGGCTGCTCTCTGTTTCTGGTTGTGCTTTTTGTTAGAGACAACATACACACACACACACACACACACACACACACACACACACACACACACACACACGTCTTTTGTTCTGTCCTGACTATTGAGCATGAACTTGGCTTTGACTCTGTCTGCCGTGTTTGTATAATGGAGCACCGCCTCCTCTTTTGGACCCCAGGTGGCTGGCTTCCCCATGAGGCATCCTCCAGGACTACTGGTCTACTTCTTCCCTAGTCTTGCCCTTGAGGACTCTATAATAACCTTAGGTGTGTGGTTTGGGGACAACATCTAGAAAACAACCCAGTCTCAGTGGTAACTGTGTGCAGTGTGATACCGTGTGTGCCTCTGCAGGCACAGTAAGTGAGCTGTTTAGATGCTAGGCATGACAGTGCTGTAGATCCTAAATTATCAAAAGGCATTTGCCTCAGTTTGGACTGTGACTTGACACTCAAGCAAGAATGTCTTCTCTCCCTTCAATGGACACTCTGAGCACTAGCCACAGCAAGCCCTGTACTTTAAACATAGGAACATTTTCTGGAAACATCCTTGGTCTCAAGATAGCTTTGACCCTTTTTCAATTGTGTGTATTGTTAAAATTCTTCCCAAAAAGGCTGAAAGGGAGGAAAATAATACAGATACTCAGACACAGCAGGCTATGAAAATAGAACATTAGATGGACATTTGTGTGTTTCTGAGCGTCCAGGATCCCACACGAGGGGTCAGGAATTTCCACCAGATTTGTTCATGGTTATAATGCTGTCATGGTATCTGGCACAATCAGCAGAAATTACATTTCAGAAAAGGGAAATAAACAGCTGAGGGATGGCGACATGACCAGTCCTTGCAATAACAGGGATGAAGAGGGAGAGAAAGGTGGGTCCCTAGGGCTCAATCTAACCTCATTGATGAGTTCAAGCCAGTGAGAGACTGTCTCAAAAAAAAAAAAAGGTGGATTGTGCCTGGGAAATATCACCCAAGGCTGACCTCCATCATCTACAGGCATGTGCACACATGTGCATCTATAATTGCACATACAAGAGTGCCCACATGAATGTGCGTATATACGTATGTGTGTATGTACATGTATGCATATACACATGAACACACATGAACACAAAAATTCAAGACCTGTTGAAAGCTTTTATTCCATTTATTTATTTTATTGGGAAGTGGGTACTGCACACCATGGAACACATGTGGCAGTCAGGAGACAACTTACAGGAGCCAGTTTGTGCCAACTACTATGTGAGTCCTGGGGATCAAACCCAGGTCACTGGGCTTGGTGGCGAGTGGCTTCGCCCTCTGAGCCTTCTCTCTGGCCCCAAAGAACATTTTTAACGGCGAGACTCGGTGTTGTCTGAGGTGGACCCGGCTGCGTTGCATACACGACTCAAAATATTTTTGAATATTCAAAAAAAAGCCAACAAAACCTGGCTTTTTTCCCCCCTGGTACTGTCTTTTTATTTTTATTTTTCATTTTGTAACTCTAGCTAAGTGAAGTCACCCCCACAGCCAAGGTCAGCCTAACTGAGAAAACAGAACAAAAACACAGAGAACGGTGATTTTTCAGAAGGAAACGCAGCATTCATGTCCATAGAAGCAAACTTTAATCCCGCAGCCGAGAGGGGGTGAGAGACACAATGGCCGCATGGGGCTGATGGAGAACTCCGGCTCCATTCTCCACTGGAATATTTCATGGATGCATTCATCGCGCGCTCTCCAGAATGAAAGCAACGAAACAAACGAGGGACCTAATCTTTAGTTCAAATACATGAAAAGAAATTGAAATCCACTTCATTCCCCGAGAAAAAGGAAGAATACAAATGAGGCTCATTGTGAGGTTTCTGGAAAGGAACGACACACCACAGCTGCAGGAATGCAGCCTGACAGCCTCTGCCTGTCAGCGGGGAGAGCTGCTTGGGAAGTTCCATTTGGTCAGGAAGGGTGAACGCTGGCTACAAGGTCCTTCACAGGGAAAGAGCAGTCAGGTTTCTGCAGATGTGCTGTGGCCCTGACTCCCCATCTGGTGTGTGTGTGTGTGTGTGTGTGTGTGTGTGTATGTGTGTGTGCCTGTGTGTGTGTGTTTAGGTGTGCATGTGTGTATTTAGGTGTGCATGTATGAGTATGTGTGTTTAGGTGTGCATGTGCATGTATGTGTTTAGGTGTGCCTGTGTGTGTATGAAGGCCAGAGGATGATATCAAGTTTCTTCCTCAGTCGTTGTCCACCTTAGTTTTTGAGTTAAGGTCTCACACTGAGGCAGACTGGCTGACCAGGGATCCTCTTGACCATAACCTCACGGTGCGCAGCTTTTTCACATGCGTTCTGGGGCTCTGAGAGCTCAGGGCCGTGTTCTCGTGTAGCATGTTCTTTACCGACTCACGAATTCTCTCCCTCGGCCCCTCCTCATCTGGCTTTAAAGCATAACTTTGGGCAACAGCTTCATTCTGCTCACGGGGCAGTGAGGATTGCTGTCCTTTGGACCTGCACGTGCACAGATGGTGCACCCCGAAACCATCAACATGCTTAGGTGCCTCTGTCTTCACAAGCTGGATGTGCAGATCCAGGAATACACGCAAAGAAAAGAAAGTCTGTGAGTTAAAATGCTGGACTGTGGCTTTTTCCTTCTTTTGCTTCTTGCTCTGTTTATTGATGTGGTGAGTATGCTTGGTGCATGCATGTGAATGTGTGTGGTACCTGCATGTGAGTGTGCAGATATGAATGCAAGTGTGCTTGGTGCATGCATGTGTGTATGGTGCATCCATGTGAGTGTGCAGATATGCATGTGTGTATGCAGAGACCAGAGGAAAGTGTTGGATGTCTTCCTCTATTCTGTCTCATTACTTTGAGACACAGTCTCTCACTGAACCAGAAATTGGCCGGCCAGAGAACTCCCAGCATCGTGTGTTTCTACCTCCCAACGCAGGTGCAGCACAGGAATCGCCAACTGGCTCCTGCGCTTGTTTAACTGAGCCACTGGCACAGCCCGATGGATGTCACTTTGACTCCCACCTCATGTCCAGATAGAAAGAGAGGAATATGTGTGAGTTTATAATTTTCCCTCTCACTATCCCTGCCCCTCTGTTCTTACCAGACAGAGACTTATCTACTGATGTTTGTGGACAAAACTGTTCAGTATTCCTTGCTGTGGACTACTCAGATAATCATGTTGTCTACACAGAAAACCCATCTCACACCCAGGCATCTCATGCATGTCCTCCTGAAGAACATGTTCTTTAAAGGACTTCATGTAGCATCATGCAAAGCAGGACGTCAAGGCCTAGACGGTCACTCACATTAATGACCCACTGAAGGGCAAAGCGTGCCCCTTTGGCACATATCTGACATGTTGTGTCCCAGGGGAAACATCTCAGAACTTGGGCTGTGCAATAACTGAGTTAGAATGAGCTGGACGACAGCTCCTCCTCAACTCGCTATTTCACAAGTACATAGCAAAAGAGAATAGGGACAGACTCATTAAAAGCCAATGTAGCAAACAAAAAATCGACAGCAAACTAGACAGCAAAATTCATTTAAAAAGGAAGATTAAAAAAAAAACCGATTTCTTAAAATCTTAGAAAGGGTATTCTAAATAAAAAATGATGTTATGAAAGTCGTCTCCATGAGTTCAGCCTGCTGTTAGGAAGGACCATGACAGGGCTGCAAAGGCAGCCTGTAGCTAGCTCTCCACTCTGCCCTCCGGGAAGCCAAGGCCCTGGCACAGCAGATGTGGTGTCCAAAGAGAATCTTTTTGTGGCTCATGTACAGTCTTCTCATTGCGTACTTCCATGGCCGAGAGCAGCTTCTCCCTCTCCTTTGCTAAGCGTTCCTTGCCACTCACCATGATCTCCTCTGCAAAGGGCCGCCCTCCCCCTTCCCCGGGGACTCAGATCTCAAACATGAGTTCTGAAGGATACAAATGAATACACCAAATACACCGTCTGTCACAGAGATGGATAACACATTTTTGACTGCAACATGTTCACCATAGAGAAGATGAAAAACAACAGAAATGAAATAAATAAGAGAGAAAAAGCCACCTGCATTCCATTGAGAAGATAGAGTGTTAATGGCCGTCCTAGGTAAGCTTATTCACAGCAGCAGTCACACCGCAGAAAGAGCTTGGGCTGTGAATGGAAAATCCACAATGAGATATAAAGAGCGAGCAGAGACAAATATGTCTTGGTAGTTACCAAAGAAATGCAAATCACAGCCGTACCTGTAACCACCTTGTCTCTGTTCAAGAATTTTGAAAAGGGCAAATCCCAGCTGGGCCCACAGCAGGGCCGCCATAAGAGGCAATATTGCCTTCTGGAGGCACATGGGCTCCACAGATAATGCAATGATCTGTCTGGAAACAGTGACTCCAGGTCCAGACTCCTACTGTCCTTCCTAAGCTGGCCAGCTGCAGGAGCAGCCCTCCTTCCACATCCCTTCACCTGGACAGGATCTGGAAAGGAATCAGTCAGAAAGCTTCCAGCCTGTGGAGAAAGCTGGTCCCTTTCTGAAGGGCCCAGGGAGTCAGTCTCACAGTGTCGTCCACGAGGCCCACACCATGTCCACCTCTGCAAGCTTCCTCAGCTTAATTTGGCCATCTGGGACAGCTGTCCAAGAGTGTGGCTGCTTTACGAGGCCAGACTGCTGATGACAGCCAAGTCCTGCAGTCGGCCTCTGGGCCATCAATGGGAGAAAATACAGTGTGTGTGCACATGGGATTTTATTTGTTCATAAAGAATAAAAAGTCATGTCTTTTTGCAGGAAAATGAGTGGAATCAAAAGTTAATATATTAAACAAAACAAACCACACACATATGAGATGAAATGGAAAGGAGGCGTTTAGGACCAGGAAGAAAACTGGCAGGAGATGTTCTCTTCCTCTTTCCTCATCTTCCTCCTCCCCACCCTCCTCCTTCACCTCTATCTCTCCATCCTCCTCCTCCCCATTCTACTCCTCCAACCCTCCTCTGCCTCCCCATTCTCCCATTCTACCTCTTCATCCTCTTCCCTCTGCTCCTCCCCTCCCATTCCACCTCCTCCTCCCTATTCTCCCCCTTCTATTCCTCCCTCATCCCCTCCTCCTCTCTCTTCCTTTCTTTTTACTCTATACTCTCACCTTATTTGTGTTTCTTTCACAATATAAACCTGCCACTCTGACATGCTCATCTAAAGTATAAAATAATTTTTGTGATTGATTATTCAGAAAGAATAAGAAGTAGACTTCTGCAGTGGAATTGTATAGGGAGGTGGTGGACTCTTCTGCTTGTCAGAATATCTTCACCGTGCTTCTGAGGGCCGATGGCTTTGCTCCCAGGGCAGTGTGTGTGTGTGTGTGTGTGTGTGTGTGTGTGTGTGTGTGTAGGGGGTGATGGGAATCTGTCTGTGTTTTAAGTGGAGCCTGAGCACCTCCTCTGAATAGCTGGTCATAGGGTGAGTTGGGAAGAATAATCACACCCACAATAAAGTACTAATAAGCCTCAGGAACTATTGGTCATTGCTTTTTTTTTTTTTAATCTGAAACTGTCTAGTTTACACAAAATACACTGAGATAGGAGTCCACGTTTCAAGTTTGAATTATAAGAAATCAAGAATAGTTGTTTACAGATGTGTTGGGAAAGTCAGCCTAAAGCAAATACAAAAATGAACAGATAAGCCAGCCCCACACTAAGATTTCTTTATGGGGATTTCCACTTGCAGCCAGAGTGACTGCTTTCAGTGGGTGTTGAAGACTTAGCTGCAGACAGGATCTTCTGCCCTGTCCTAGGCTCCTCAGAGCCTGCAACGAACACCTAGGGTGTGGTGACGTAGGTGTAGAGGAGTCTTTATTTAAGCCATCTACACACAGAGCCTGGCATAATGAAGCTGCGGTTCCTTACCCCAGGGGACTCAGAATCCATCCTTTTTGGGAGGTAGGAGTGGGGTGGCATCTCTTGGTTCTTACAAAAGTTGCAAGGAGGCTAGGGGGGATATGAAGTACTTGCTTGTAAACACAAGGACCTGAGTCAGGTTCCTAGCATTCACATAAAAGATGTTGAGGTTGGTAGGGTACACTTGAAATCCCAATACCGGGGATGTGGAGACAGTTGGATCTCTGGGGCTTGCTGGTTGGCCAGCCTAGGATACTTGGTGGATTCCAAGTCAGTGAGAGATCCTGTAAGGTGTGGATAGTGCCCGAGGAAAGCCTCCAGGGTTGAATTCTAGCCTCCGAGTGCATTTACATGTACGAGCACAGGTGTTTGCAGGCAAGAATGCTCCCATGAACACTTGGACACATGCACAAGCACAAACACACACACTCACAAATACATACACATTCCCAGAGGGAGTAAAAGACAACCGTGCTCATGTTGGTGATGCTTGGAATCATGGCAGCCATCCTGTAGCCAGGGTTGGTGCTCACAAGGAGTGTCACTAGAAAGAGAAAAGCCTAAGAAAGTAAAGGACATGGGGAAGCGCAATACATTTGTGCAATGCATTTTGGTCATATCCATCCACCACGGTCTCCCTATGGCTTCTCCTAGTGCTTAGCCCCATCTTCCTCCCAACTTAAGCATATACTTCATGAGTAGAAAAACACATCTTATAGGTGATATCAGCCCAAGACTTCCATTTAATAAGACTATATTCGTTGGGATTTATGTTGCTATGATCACACTGATACAGCTGGAACCTTCCGGCCTTAGAGAACTTGATTCACACCAGGAGCAATACTCAAACCCAGAGACCAGAGCTCAGCGTGAGTCTTGCCACGGCCATAGTCTCTCTGTGTAGCTTCATCTCAACAGCAAAGGGGGGCCACCCTTGGCAGCAAACATCCTGGAGGAGACTGGGACCTTCTAGAGGTTCCAACAGGGCAAACATTCCCATAAAGACGTTGCTGAACTTTTTCTTTCCCAAATCTCACAAGGTGCAGGCAGCGTGTGCCCGAGAGTGGCCTTGGACGATCACAGGGGATGAGATGCAGATGTATGGGTAAGAGTCCTGCTGTTGTTTCCAAAGCCAGACATTTAAAAGATCTTTTGGAAATGTGAAACTGCTCCATTTTATAGAGCTGCTTTTAAATAGAGGCACGTTTTCATGGCGCCTTGTTATGGCTTTCATATCCATCACACGTAAATGAGGAAATGTTTCCATTTTTTTTCTAAGCTAATTTTCAGCTCAGCAAGTATTAGTAGAACCAGCCCACACAGAGCTTTGTAGAATTCTTCAAAATATTACTTTTAATGCAAAGGGGCCTCAGACCAAAATACTTGGTCACAACAGATAAAGACATACACTCAAAACATATCTTATTCATTTATTGAAGTGTCATGTATTTGTACAATGGATTTTTATCGTATGATCCACTTTTATCTGCCTCTAGCTTCCCCTAGTATTGCTCCCTCCTCCCTTCTAATTTAAACATACATATTTTGAATGGAAAAAGAGAACTCTTATTGGTGATTGCAGCCCGTGGCTTTCATTTAAAAAAGACTGTACTAGTTAGGACTTGTATTGCTGTGGTAACACACTAACCAAAAGCAACTTGGGGAGGAAAGGGCTATTTCATCTTGCAGATCACAGTTCCACCAAGAGAAGTCAGGGCAGGAACTCTAGGCAAGGACCTGGAGGCAGGAACTGAGGCAGTGGCCATGGAGGGATGCTGCTTACCAGGTAGCTTCCGGGATCACATTCAGCTAGTTTTTAAAGTACAGATCAGATCCACTTGCCTTAGGATGGCACTGTTCACAGTGGGCTAGACCCTCTTCTATCATCAATTGAAATTTAAGAAAACATCCTAAAAAACAGTTTGTCCTCTAGGTCCCATCTGGTTTGGGTAGTGGCCAGGCACTGCAGCCTCCTGAAGTCTGGGATGATGTAGGTGGGATATCCTATCACCTCTTGACTATTTATAGACTTGGTCTTCCTCTGCCCTGGCACATAAGGACCACTCCAGTTTCCATTGATATCAGAGGCTATAGGAAAGTTGATAATAGACGTTGTTTTATTCAAATTCTTAAAAGTTGATGATACTCTTCTCATTAACTTTAGCCTTCTAGGTCTATCCAATTCTATCTTAAGCATCTAAAGCCGTGGCTGAGATGCAGCTTTCCATCTGTAAACCATTGGGAGCCATCAGCGTCTGGAGGCAGAGTCGATCAGGCTAGCATCATCGTGAATGCATATGAGTCCATGCCTGGCTGTGAAGTTCATATTAAGATGTAATTTGGATAATGAGTTGCCTGCTATTCATTAAATTACTGCGTGCCATTATTAGGCTCTGTTGATAATGCCTTTTAATTTCAGAGCACCATGATTCCCCATGGATGCGGAGGAAGAGGACAGAGTGTTAGCTTATAGAAGACAGGAAGGAAAAGGTGGAGCTTGAGCTCCAGCCACTAGGGGCTTTCCCCAGTGCACACACAGACACTGTGACAGCAGCTGGTCTTCCTCACAGCACCACATCTGGCAAGCTGCGTATTTACTATGTGTGACTGAGAGAGGCTGGTGGAGAGGAAGTGTGGATATCACAAGTGATTAAGGTGGAATTGCTTTGAGAGAGGCGGCAAAAGACAGCGACGGTTTGCCATGGAGAGCATCGGGGCATCTTTTAGCTCCGCCCTAAGCCCAAGGGTGAGCATAAGGAGGAGAGTGGTAGTGTTGAGGGGACCTCTGCACAGAGCCTGTAAGGCCTTCACCTTGACAGAGGAGAGAACACCAAGTTGCTTGTTTCCTGGGTACTTGGATGATGGTGTCTTGATTATGGGTGTCTAAATATAATCAATGATTTCATTGTGGGACCTGTCATTCTGTGCTCAGATCTCTACTGAGGTCAAGTAGAGATTCAAAATCCATTTTCTGGGAGAACTAACACACACATGTGATGGGAATATTTGTTTCACTCTCCAAGGATGCCTGCTTTCTAATCCTCAGAATATATGCAGGCTACCTTTTCAGCCAAATAGACTTTGCATGTGGTGGAGTTATGGATGCTAACATGGGGTGATCATGCTGGGCCACCCAGGTGGGACCGATATAATGACACTGGCTGGTGTAAGAGGGAGAGGGAGGCAGAAAAGAGGGCCAGAGGCTCAGAGTGGCAAGGCTTGGTTAGCTGTTGCTGCCTTTGAAGACAGAGGAGGCGATGAGCAGCCAAGGATGAGGTGAGGGAGAAAGAAGCTGGAGTCTCCCCTAGAGCCCTCAAAATGAATGCAGCCCAGGCTGGGCCGTGGCCGTAGCCAGGGAGACCAGTCGGGCCTCAGATTTGTAGAAGAATGTTTGCATGGTTTCACATCACCAAGTGAGTGGCCACTGGCTGCAGCAGTGCAGAAAACAAGTTCAAACAAAGGTTTGTTGAAATCAGACCAAAAGAAACGGCAGATTTGTCGTGTGTGATCTACTAAACAGACGCAAAGAACGCAAGATCCTAACGGGCCTCTAGCTTCTGCTACCGAGTTCTTCCATTTCATGTTTCAAAGACTAAGATGAGCTGGGACTCGATTTCAGATTCAGAAAACAATCTTGGCCTAGTGGCTCCCTTCCTTTCCCCGTGTATAAAAACAGCTGCTTAGGAGGCTGAGGCAGGAGGGTTGAAGTTCAAATCCTGCCTCGGCTCTGGAGCTCGTTCAAGGCCAAAACTGAACAACTTAGCAAGACCTTGTCTCCAAAGTAGGAGGAGGGTTTAGGATTTGACTTTATGCATAACTGGCATAAGCAAGCCTTATGGTCAGTCCCTAGTGCCCCCTCCCAGTACCCCCCAAAAAGTTCAGAGGGATAGGAAGATGGCTCAGTAAAGTGCTTGCTACACAGGCTTGGTGACCTGAATTTGGATACCCAGAACCCACATAAAGAAAGGTGTGTTGGTGTACGCCTAGAACCTCGGTACTGGAAAGAATATGGAGCTCTTTGGCCAGCCAATCTTTCTGAATGTAAGCACCACACTCAGTGATAGACTTCACCTCTGAATAATGAGGTGATGAGCTATAGTGGAAAACATCCAATAATTCCTCTGGCCTCCATGATTGTGCCCGTGTACACATACACACACACACACACACACACA